>BDDC01000734.1:6530-22083 GCA_001662425.1 Chlamydomonas sphaeroides
TAGCACACCGGAAGGGGACTGGCCATCGCCCACCCCGGCACCGACCCGAAGGCATGCGTAGATGCCGTGCATGGGGCTCTCGCTCGCCTGGGCGGACGAGACACAGGCAGGGCGACACCGAGCCCACAGCCACCCTCCTAGCCCTGCCAGCCCAAGCCACAGCACCACACCACACCCTGCTGGGACATGCCAGGGTCCGCCTGCTAAGCATCAGCGCCGAGAGCGCTGTTTACGCGCGGGTGGAGGTCGGACCCCCTGGGGCAGGACCCCGTCCCTCGAGCGTACCCCGAAGACATGCTGTGGGCGCTGGTGGGTAACACGGCGGGCCCGCACACGTCAACCTGGCAGCCGTGGGCACGGCTCTACCAGGGCTGCGCCCACCACCCGAACCCCCGAACCTCCCGCCGCCCACCTGGAAGCCCACACAGTGGGTCCGCTCCCGCCTCCACGGAACGCGGCGCCACCGAGCGCCCGCCGTGGCGGATGGACATGCGCCGGCAGCGACCGTGCAGGCCGATGGCGGTCAGCAAGCGGCCAGCACCACGGTCCATACTCCGGGACTGCCCTTCGCTAGCTAAGACGCTGCTAGCGAGCCCCAAGGGAGTCCGAAGCAAAGGGGGCCGATAGGAAGCCGGCAAACCGAGCTCTGACAAAGGGCCTTACACTCGAGGAGCAGCAGACAGAGGAGATACCGCGCTCCTACATTAGGCCCAGCTGCCGTGTGAGCTCGATGCCAGCCGCGGCGTCGCGCCGCGTGTAGAGGTCCACCATGGCGGGGGAGACCCAGCGGCCATGCTGCCGAATGAGGTCGGCGGGCACGCCGCAGGCGGCGGCGGCAGTAGTGCCACCGATCCGTGCTGAATGCGGGAGGACGGAGTCCAAGATGCCGGCTGCAGCGCGCATCCGCGCCAGCTGCTCGCTGAAAGCTGTATAGCTCATGGAGTGCACAGGCTCTGCGACCGTGCCCGTCAGCCGCTGCAGCCTGCCGCCGGCTCTGGTGTTCTGCACGCCGACTCGCGCATGTACCCGCCAGCCAACAATAGGCGTTTGACTAGGGCGACGGGGCAGCACCGGCCGCCAGTTCGGCTGATGACCAGCCAGGTGCCCGTCCAACACTGGTCGGCCTTTGCACGCGGGATGAAGATCTCGGCATGGGTGTCAGACAGCAGCAGCATGTCGCGATGCACGCATATTTCAGCGGTGTCGTCAAAGTGGAGGAAACCCGCGAACATGACCGCGAGAGCCGTGCACATCAGCAGGTCGTGCAGTGTGGCGGACGGGCCCCCAAACCTGGTGACAATGGCATCCAGGTGGTGCGGCAGCATGGCGTCGCGCTGCAGCTGCCGCCGGGGCGCCAAGTGCCGGGCTGCCAACCCGCGGACCACCACGCACGTGGGGTGGCCCGTTGGCAAGGGGAGGCCGGTGCCTACGAACGCCGCGCTGATGGCCGCGCTGGTGCGGCGGACGCGGCCGTTGCCGACCTTGTCAGTGCGCGCCGACTCGTACAGGGAGAAAAGATACAGGCCGACTAGCGCCGGTGGTGCATCATAGACGGTGCCCGGCAGGCCACACGCCGCCCACCACTGGCAGAATGACAGCCAGGGGGCGGCGTACTGGGCCTCGGTGCCGGCCGCCAGCTGGCCGCCGGCCTGGGCCACTAGGCGGCTGGCCAGGCTGCGCAGGGTGCCGTCTGCCGCGCCTGCCAGAGGCCCAAGCAGGGCGGAGGCCCTCAGCTCCGCCGCTGCGTACAGGGCCGGGCGCAGGGGTCCGCGGGCACGGGGATCAGGGTGGGCGATTTGGACGAGAAGTCGACGAGCAGGGCCAGCAGGGCCCAATGCTGGCAGCCCTTGGGCAGCCACCGCCCGCCCGCCGCCACTAGCAAGTCAGCGGCGCAGCCCAGCACGGACGCGCCATGCACGAACGGCCGGAAGCGGCAGCCGTCCGGTGTCAGCGAGTGCCACCAGCCCTTCGAGACCCAGAACGGGAGGACAAGGCACAAGCGGGCCGAGCAGAGGCGGGCATGCTGCAGCATACGTTGCAGCAGCCCGAACGGGGGAAATGCCCAAGCCCGGCCCTCCCAACGAAACCGGAAGGCATCCACGCCGGCCGTGTCAGGGGTGTGGAACTTGGAATAGTAGGCCGGGAGCTGGTGGCAGGCCTGGGAGCCGAACAGGTAGATGGTGAATGGCCCCCCAGCGCTGGTTGAGCGTCTTGAACGTGCCCTTGGCCAACATCCAGTTGTCGGGGTCCGGCATCTTGGGGCAGAAGTACACCACCTGGTTCTGCTTGCATGGCCGCCACTCCGCGTCGAGCCAAATGTCGTTCAGCGTGCAGTACCAGTGCAGGGTGTAGGCCACGGAGTTGGAGTTGTGCGCCTTGGCCTTGCCCTTGTTGATGATGTTGGCCGCGTTGAGGTTGTCGGTGATGACGTGCACCGCGTGGCCTGCCAGGCCCGCCGGTTGCTCGAAGGACGTGAGAGTGTTGAGCACCGCCGCCAGCTCCTGGGGGGTCGAGCCGAAGCCGCTGGTCTCCAAGTCCCACGTGCCGCACACTATGTGCGGCTCGCCGCTGAGCACCGTCCACGCACCCCAGCCGCACGGCGAGGCGCCTGAGCGGCCGGCGGCATCGCAGTGAATGAGCGAGAAGACCTGGGACGGGATCCAGAGCCTGCGCCGGCCGTTGAGCATGTCGAAATGCTCAAGCCAGAACTCCAGGTCTGAGCGGGCTCCACCTGTCAGGGCCAGATGGTGGCTCCAGGAGCGGCGGGTTTCAATTAGCTGCCCCAGGGCCCGCGCGCGAAGGCGGGCCCAGGGGCTGAAGGCCCAGTGCAGGGAGCTGAGCAGGCCTTTGACAGAGGCCAGCTTCCGGGCGGTGCTGCGGTGCGCGGCCAGCAGCTTGCGCACAGCCGCTAAGGTGCGCTCACGCTTGTCGTCCGGAACTAAGTAGACGCCCCGGCTGGTGTCGCTCTCCCCCCCAAGGTAGTGGAAGCACTGAATGAGGGGCCCCAGCATGGACTTCTCGCGGTTGATGATCAAACCCAGCCGGTCTAGCTGCGCAAGCACCTCGGACTGCCTCCGCACCAAGGTGTCGTAGTCCTGGCCGGCATGGAACTGGTCGTCGATGTAGCCACTGCAGCGCCAGCCGCGGCGTCGCCAGCCGCACAGGACCTTGTGCGTGAGCCTGGTGAACGCCCAGCACGCTGAGGCAAGCCCGAACGGCAGGGAGCGCCAGACGAGCCACTTGCCTCACCAGCTGAAGCCGAGATAGGTGCGGCTGCTGGGTGCGGTGTCTACTTGGTGGTAGCCTGAGCTCAGGTCTGTCGTGAATGCCCAGTCGTCTGGCAGCAGGAAGGCTGGCACCCCGCTCAAGTCCTCATAGCGGAACTTGGGGCAGTCCAAGTGCTCGTTGCAGTGGCGGCCGTCCCAGATCAGCCGCCGTTTGGGGCCCTGCACGACCACGCCTAGCGGACAGACGCAGTGGGGCTTAGTCGTAAGGGCGACCACCCCTCGGGAGAGAAGCTCTGCAATGGTGGAGTCGACGAATGCTTCGTGCTCGAACGCGGAGGCGTGGTTGCAGTGGTTGCAGGGCGGTGGGGGCACGCCGCCCTTCCAGCACAGGTCGAAACCCTCCGCGACCCACTTCAGCACGAGGGCGTTATTGGTTGCCTCGCACCAGGCAGGTAGCCGGGCGCGTAGTCTGCCGTGCATGTAGGGCTTAGGGGTGGCGGCGGCAGGCGAGCGGGCTGGCAGCTGCCCGGTCGCTAGTTGCTCGAACTCGGCCGGGGCGTCAGGGTCTAGGAGTTCGGCCCCAGCGGTCCCCGTACCATTGGTGCTGACCGAAGGCCGTTGGGGCTCCTTCCGGTGGCGGATCCGCGGGACTGACAGCGGCCTCGCCGCTGTCTGCTGCAGAAAACCGCTCACCGCCGCTAGCGCCCTGCGCTTGGGCGGCGGCGGCTGTGGCTCCGGGGGCGGGGGCGTGCTTGGGCGTGGGGTGGCGTTGGGGCCGAGCCTGGCGGCCGCCGCCGCCGCGGCTGGTGCCCAGACGGGGCCTGTGCTGACTGGCGGCGACGGCCTCACCGCTGCCGTGGGGCCCCTGCCTGCTGGGCGAGCGACGGCTCGCTGCTGTGCCGGTGCTGCAGCTGCTGTGCGGCTGGTGATGTCGGTGCTACTGACACGGCTGCCTGGTGCGGCGACGCGGCCGGCGGCCGCGAGCACACACGACAGGCGCGGCGGGCAGGGCGGCGCGCAGCTGCTGGCGCGCGAACTGCACCCGAAACTCGTGTTGGGCATGCTCGGCGTCGCTGAGCGTTCCGGTGCTGTTATGCAGGCCGCCAAGCACTTGGATGTAGGCGGTGAGGACGCCGTCCTAATGGTTCGTCCGTGGTCGGTGCTGCGGCGGGAGGAGGGGGTGCGGGAAAAGAGGGGGGGGAGGGGCAGGGAAGCGGCACGGGCGCCCGTTGGATAAGGCATGGGGGCGGTGCTGCTTGCCTGTCCCCGACTTTGTGCAGGGGCTCACTGCTCTGGGCGCCTGCGGCACACGGGCACGCGGCTGCACCTAGATAGGCAGCTAAAAAGCCTGCTGGTGAGTGGCCGTGGAGCTGCTGCCTGCTCTCCCGCTAAGCAGCTGATGCTAGAGCGCGCATAGGCAGCTATGATATGCACTTTTCGAAGCTGTGCAAGGGCCCGGGAGTGGAGGGGGTGACGTAGCGAGAGGGGAGCAGAGTAGCGAGGCCTTAAGAAAGCAGCGCGCCGGCGGGGGCAGGTACCCGCCAGACGACACTGTGCCGGCTGCGCCGGTCTCGCAGGAGTCGAAGCTCAGGGCGCGCGAGCACCAGGCTAGCACGCAGCTGCTCTACTGCGCTATCGAAGAGGCTCGAGGGGGTTAGCGGCAGCTGCGACTGGCTGGTGCAATGCGTGAAGCAAGATGTGCCAGCCCAGTGTGCGCGCGCACAACCAACCCGGGTTGGGGGAGCAGCGACAGGGGGATGGGGGGGGGCGAACACGAGCGCCACAGCCAGCCAGGCACCGGGTGCAAGGGTGCAACGCGGCCTGCCGGGGTTGACACCCTTGCCTGGCCCGCGCACGCACACCGCCCTCCCGAGGACGGCACGGCCTGCGCCCCCCCTCCCCCTGCACCCTCAACGCTAGGCGCCGGCCCTAACGGGCAAGCCCTGCCTGCCCGCTTCCCTGCCCTCGCCCTGCCACCCAACACTCAGCTTGGGTCAGCGGCGGTCCCGCTGCCGGTCGCGGTGCTCATCGGGCCTGGCGTGGACCGGGCAGTCGTTGTTGCTGCGCTACTGGCGGTCGTCGCCGCCATCCCCAGCGGCGAACCAGCTGCGCCCGCCGCCCCCGTGGGTGCCGCGGCCGCCCCCGTGGGTGCCGCGCCGGCGAGGCTTGTCCTCCGCCTGCGCCTCAACGCTGTCGCCCGCGTCGTCCAGGCAGGCCTTCGCCAGCCGGCTGTTGTAGCGCACCGAGCGTGGGCTCTCCATGCACGCGAGCATGCGGCGCAGCATGTAGTCCTGGAAGGCGTTCAGCCCGCACTTCTTGCCAGCGACCAGCGTGGCCACCCTCTCGGACTCGTCCGCAAGAGCGCACAGGCTGCACAGGTAGTGCGCCGCACTGCACTTGTCGTGGCTGCGCATGGAGCGGATGTACAACTTCAGCAGCGCCCTCTGAAAGCCGAAGTACTTCTGATAGTTCTTCGCCGGATACTTTGTCGAGGGCGTACTGCGTGCGGGCGCAGAGCCCCGCGTCCAGGTGCTTGGGCTTGCGGCCGCACGGCGGGCTGGCCGACGAGTCCAAGCCGCTGCTGCTGGAGCTGTTGCTCCCGCTCGACTCGGAAGAGGAGGAGCTGCTGGACTCCGAGCTGGTGGAGCGATCGCGCTTGCGTGAGGACCGCTTGCACGATGAGTGCTTGCCCAAGCCGCGCTCGCGTGAGTGGCCACGCCTGGCCTGCTTCTGCATGTCGATCTCATCTGCGGCCATTTCCACGATGATCTTCATAACCGCCCTGTCCTGGAGCGGCAGCTGCGGCGTGGGTCCCGGCCCAGGCTGGGGCTCGGCCACAAGCTCCAGCTCGGGCTCGAGCTCGGGATCAAGCTTGGGCTCGGGCTCTAGCTCAGGCTCAGGCTCCTTCTCTGCGACCTTCTTCTCCTCCAGGTCGTGCTCGGGAGC
This sequence comes from Chlamydomonas sphaeroides, assembly GCA_001662425.1. NCBI lineage: Eukaryota > Viridiplantae > Chlorophyta > Chlorophyceae > Chlamydomonadales > Chlamydomonadaceae > Chlamydomonas > Chlamydomonas sphaeroides. The sequence goes on from BDDC01000734.1 coordinate 12,704, forward strand.
TGCCACTGCAGTGATGGCCGGCTGAACGGCCTTCTGCTTGGCCGGCTTGGCTGTGCGCTGCACCCGCTTGGCAGCCTGCGCCTGCCTGGCAGCCACCGCCTGGGTGCGTCGAAGGCCCTCCATGTTGTGCTGGGTCACGTCGAAGGTGACCGTCCACTTGGCCGGCGGCCGATCCGCCAGCTGAGCCGGAGTGCTAGCACGCACTAGCTGCTTGCCGTTGGCGGTCTGCAGTGGGCCTTTCAGGGGGCTCGCACCCGTGTTGCTCCTTGTCTTTGGCTTGTTGGTCATAATGCTTGGCCTTGGGACTCTTCTAAGGCTTCAATTAGTAGAGTGCTCGAGCAGCACAGCGATGTGCTAGCTCCGAGAGAGGCACCAGGGCTGCGCCCACCACCCGAACCCCCTAACCCCCCGCCGCCCACCTGGAAGCCCACGCAGTGGGTCCGCTCCCGCCTCCACGGAACGCGGCGTTACCGAGCGCCCACCGCGGCGGATGGACATGCGCCGGCAGCGACCGTGCAGGCCGATGGCGGTCAGCAAGCGGCCAGCACCACGGATTACAGGCTTTTCCCCGCAACGACCGTGCAGGCCGATGCCATGTACAAAGACGGCAGCGCCCGAAAGGAGCGAGGCGACGCAGCTATGAAGCTGGGTGCGGCCGCGGTCGACATGGCCTCCTCTGTGACCATCTACATAGACGTAAACGGTGGGAACGGAGACTGCAACACGATAACGCGAGCCGAGCTGGCAACAATCAAAGCTGCACCTAGCTGCACTACTAACAATAATGCGCAGCGATGAAGATGCGCTACGCAAGCTTGTGATATAATCTGACTCGGCCGCCTCCCTATAAGCAATATGGAAGCAAACGGTGAACCCGCGGCGGGCGCTCACTTTTTTGCAGACATCAGGAACTCCTGGCGGACATTTTTTGCTGCTTAAGCAGCGAGCTGCTCGTGGCTTGCACACCCTCCTTCGGAAACCAGAAAGTGCGTGAAAGGGTATGCCAATGTGAAGGGGAACTGCCTAGCCGATACAAGCAGGAACATCCGTTTCCGGCGGAAAACAGCCCTGGATGTAGTTGAGACGGCAGAGAATGACCCGCGCAGCAAGCACAAGCATTATTGACGGGTGCGAAACGCGCCAGATCCAACAGCTGCACCACGTTACGCCAACGCGGGGTCGGCAAGCTGCTTAAAGTCGAGGTTCGCGGCGGTTACACAAACGTATGTACTGCAGAGCGTGCAGCGCCTGCTCGACGCGCTTCCACTCCTGGACCTCGCGGTTTCGTCTCGTACACTTAACCCTGCACACCGTAACTCGCATGAAACGCATTCATTCTCTAAAGCCACGTTGGCCTTCTCTGGAGCGCTACACTTGCGGTCAGGTTTGGGATGAACGTCCGGGGACGGAAAGTCTACCCACGCACGCACCAGGCAGCACAGGCGAACGCGCGCCTGCTCCCTGCGCCGAGAGTTATATTTATAAATTGCCAGCCACCGCTGAGGGACGGAGGCAAGGTGGCACGCACGCTCCAGTGCAACAGCGCAACAGTCCGCGTTTCCAACGCACGCAACCGATGATGCAGTTTAGTGAAGTAGCTAGTAGAGGGTATCGGTGTGCTGCATCGCGCGCGCAGTGTAGACATATTTGCATCACGTCCTGCACCAGCGCTTAGCGCAATAATGCCACGTCCGTTTATGTTGTGTGTGAAGCTGTGCGTCTGTCGCAGGTGGCAGCTGCAGCCGCTGTCAACAGCAGCCAACAGTGCACGCGGTCACACGGCATGTGCATGCCGTACAAGCGCAGCGACCAACACAACTCTTGGCTAAGCCTGCTAAGCATGCTGAAATATGCACAGCTTGATTTGAGCTCGCCCCTGGTAATTAGCCACACGCAAACGAAATGGCCAGGAAGTCGCGGCTTGGCTTCCTGCAGCGTTGGATGCGGCCAGTCAATGTTGCAGTAGCTATGCTTAGGGCCGAGCCAATTTAGACTGCTGGGATACGAGGCGCCTGCAGTAGTGGTTTCAGCGGCTCGGCGCTCAGCAATACAGGCAAATGGAGCGGTAAGCTGCTCTCGCCTGGCTGGATGCTAGCCTCTAGCCATCAGTTGACGCCGCGCAGGCACCGTAAGCGCGCTGCGGAGCAGAAGTGGACGGCGGACGAGTCGCGCGCTGCCGCGTCCGCGCACGTGCGTTTTGGCAACAGGTACGCGAGTCGCAAGCAATAAGGCAATCACGCAGCACGTCGGGTCGGGTTGCCTGGCTAGCCTGGCGCCATCCAACGAGCTTATGCGCCCAGATATACGCTCGCTGCAAGTTTCACGCCCCGCTGCACACGCAGGTGGTTGCTTGTGGCTGAACACGTCCATGGAAGAACAGGTCAGGAGCTGACAGGCGTGCCCGCAGATCTAGCTGCCCCGCCCAACCCGACGGTGCGTGGAACCCCGAACTAAACGTCCGTACTGCCTGGCCCCGTCCGCCTTCCCATCAATAGGCGCCCAGATCAAGTCCATGTTTCAGGGGTGAGCAGCGGTTGGATATTCTGGCAACTGGAGGAGACGAGAGGCAGCAGCGGATGGCTGCGAGTTCCCGGCAGCCACCCGGTTTCACAGTTGGGGACGGTATATTGCTCACTCGGTGCTCGCCTTGCTTCCTTGCTGCTGCCTGTCGCGCAGGAAGGAGCGCACCCGCAAGTCTGGCCGGCCAGACACCACCTTTGCTGGGATGTACGTCGCCCAGCTCAAGGCCCTGACCGACAAGCCCTCAAGCGCCGGCACGGCCATGCGCCGCCTGGCGTACAAGAGGACCCTGGAGCAGACCGAGAAGGGAGCTGCTGACGAGCCTCTAGCAGCTGCGGAGGCCGAGGAGCAGCATCAGACCCTGCTGGTTGCCAGTAGCTTGGGCGAACCGGAGATGGAGACTGACAACCCGGGCGTGGAGGATTCGCGGCTAGCGCTGCAGCCAGCAGAGGAGGGGCCCGACTGGGAGCGGGGTCCGGAGCTGGATCCCGAGCTGCAGCGGCGAGGGGCCTCGTGGCCTCTGCAGCAGCAGGCGCCGCAGCTGCAGCTGCCGGCGTTCCAGCCGCTGCCGTTGCTGCCGCCGTCACAGCCCTCGATGGCGACCTTGGCTCGCCGGTCGTTGCCCACAACCCTGACTGCGCTCCTGGTCCGGGCGCCAGGGACGCTGCGTGCCAGCAGCAGCAGTGGTGGCAACAGGGAGGGGGCCGCAAGAGCGGACACAACACCTGACAGCGGCCTGCCGAGGTCATCAGCGGCAATGGACAGCACGGGCCCGGTCCTCTATAGCAGCGACAGGTGGTGCCCGGCTTTGTACGGCGCGGCCAGCAATGGCGGAGACATGGACATTGAGGATGGTCCCTTCGACCAGCTCCTGTCCCGCCTTGCGGACAACGCAAGCATGGCCCGTGGCGAGGACAGCGCGGCAGTAGCGCAGGAGCCATCGTGGTATCAGGGCAGTGTCGACTTTGCGGCATGCCAGCAGTCCGCGGCAGAGGGCCAACAGCTGCAGCCGGTCGACGTACGCGTGACCGACATGCTGTGGGCTGGTGACCACCGCAGCAGCAGCAGCACCTTTGCCGCGCCCCCGTGGCTCCGCAACTCCCAGCCATCGCTACCCACGCCGCGGCAGCCGCCACAGCCGCTTCTGCGGCCCGCACCATCGCATAGCGAGCCCCTCGTTTGCATGCCTTGGCAATGTCAGCCATCTGCCACCGCACCGGCATCGCGAGCTCACGACGATAGAGCTGCAGGGTTCAATTCCGGCCTAGAGGCGGCAGCTGCGGCCACTGGCCCGGGCCCCAGCATCAGCGGTTGTGAGATCCAATGGCCGGCCACGCAACAGCAGCTTCTTGAGCGGAGCAGGGCGGTCTTCAGTGCGGCCGCCAGCAGCAGTGGGGCTGCTTGGGAAGCCGTCGCTGGGCCGTGGGCTGCCTTGAAGGAGGAGGATGCCGCAGATGCCACTGGCGCCGGGCCCCGGGCTGTGCACGCCGGCCTCATCATGGATGGCGCCTGGCCGCACGATCTGACGTCGCCAGCCCCTGCTGGCGGCGCGGATGTCAGCAGTGGGCGGGTGCTCGCTATGTTCGGCGTGCCGCCAACGGTGCGCCCCATGGAGCAGCGGCAGCCGTGGCAGGGCCTTGGCAGCGGCGCCGGCTGGGAGACGGTGGGCACTGCCGACGGCAGCGGCGAAGCCCTGCCAGGCGCGGCTTCCGAACGCCCGTCCCCAAGCCGGCTCATGCTCAGGCATGGCAGCGGCACGGCGGCGGAGCTGCAGCAGGGTGCGCTGCTCAGCACCGGTGACTGGCAGCCAAGACCTCGGACACCCCCCATGCAGCTGCCGGCAGCGCCTGCAAGCGGCGGGGCCGGTGCCTGGCCGGTCCCGGTGCAAGGTGCGATCTGATTACTGTAGCCCTATCATAGGTTCAAGTATGCGTGCAGCACTGCCCGCGGCGTGATAACGCTGTCTCGGCCCAGCGACGCCCAACCACGAGCATGTTTGCACACGCGCCGCCGCCACGTACGATAGTAGCTACCTCATGGGGCCGCCCTTCACCACAACCGCCAGCCTGCCATTCCCCAATCCCTGCCGCCTGCTGGCCTGTCCCCAACTGAATGCAGGTGGCAGCGGTGGTCCGCGCTACCCAATCGTGTACGTTCACGCTGACCCTGGCGGCGGGCCCCAGGGTGCACATGCCGCTACTGGCAGCGGCAGCGGCTGGGGCGCTCGACGGCACGAGCCCCCAATAATTTCAGGCGCTGCCCCAGGTGCGTGGGGCGCCCTGCGGCCCTAGCGGCCCGCCGGCTTTGAAAGGCGGCATGCATCCGGAGCCAGGGCGCGCGTGTGGGCGTGGGTGCGGCGGCTGGGCGACCCTTCCGCACACAGTCTCCATCTGCTGCTATCCGCGCAGTGTGCTGCGTCCCGTCCTACCTGCCGGCCTGGGGGCGGGTCGGGGCCTGCTGGGAGGCCGGTGCTAGGCTTGCGGGGCCATGCGTGCGAGTGTGGGAAGGATCGTGGTCAGGCCCAGGATCCTCCATCCGTACGGACAATGGATGCCCCACCTGTTTCCCCCGACCCGCCCCCTGCCGTGCCTGCCGCACAGGCGACCATCGCCTGCCTCGTGCCGTCTTCCTCTCAGCGCTGCCCAACGGAGACCCGCCCGGCGGCCCGGCACAAGGCGGTCTAGCGGCCGCACTCCAGTCGTTGACCACGGCGGCTCCGGCGACCCCTGCCGAGGACTTGTGGGCGGAGATAGACGCGGCGGCGGCGCGGGCGTGGCGACAACCGCAGCCGTCGTCACGAGCGATGCACTTCGTCCCGCCGCCACCGCATTTGCAGCCGCGCACGGAGGCTGCGGTGCTGCCGCAGCAGCCGCAGCCGTGCAGCGAACAGTACTAGCGGCACGGCACCAGGCAGCGGATGCCATGCCATGGTGTGCTAATGTCGACGTGCGATGCGGCTGCGCCTGTGGCGGCGTGTGAATGGGTGCGTGCTACCTAGAGCGGGGAGCCAGTGATTACGTGCTGGCATCAGTGGTGGGGTCGGTGCCGAGGCGGGACAGGTAAGTCCTGAGTCCGTATGCGCCCTTCTTTCGGCGTGTGCCAGGCGCGTAAGTAGGGTGGCAGCAGGCTGGCTGGGGCAGGCTGGCTAGGGGCCGGGAAGCCGCGGGTCGGTGCTACGTGCCTCTGCTACAGGGGGCGGTAATTTGCGGCAAGCAACCGCGGAGGCGCGCGCACTTGGGACGCGCATCGCTGGGGACACCTTTCTTCATGTGATATCGTGCAATGCTATGGGTACCCAGGATTGCGGCGCAATCGCTCGTTTGAGCGGCTGTTGCGGCCATCGCCGGGCTGCTCCTCGTGATACATGACTTGATGCCTTGATGTGCCATGTGCCGTCCATGTACGGTTCATGTACGCCTGCTACGCTCGGCAGAAGGCGAGCAGCTTGGTGCGTGCGCGCGTGATACTGAAGAGCCTCTTCACATGTGTGTCGCATCGTGCCCTTCCTGGCGGCACTGGTCGCTGCTTGGGCACTGCGTCGTTGTTCATGATCGATACGATACACTCCGTCCCGTACACCGTGTGTACCGCAAGTTTGGGCGTGCGCTGTATAACCTGTGCTGGCCGGGCTCCTGCCCGCGGCCGGGCTCCTGCCCGCGCATGCGCGCTGGTCCCACGCGTGGCCGTACGGCACTCTGTGGACAACCTCTGGACAACCTCTGCTGGCCGGCGTGCGTACAAGAACAGGCGTGCGTACAGGAACTGCTGTAGCTCTTCCATCCAGTAGCACACCGGCGGTCGGATCCATGTGACGCTAGCTGGGACTGGGGCGACAGGAGTGGAGCTCGAGAGGCGTCCCGCAGCCTGGCACGATGCGCGCGAAATGATAGCTAGGCGCGCAAAGTTGACGTGCGTGGTTGTTAGTGGGCGCGTGCGTGAGGTCCGTGGATTTGGAATGCATGATGAGAGGGACCAGAGGGACCTGCCGTGAGGAGGTCCCCTGCTGGTCCTGCTCGCAGCGCCGAGAGAGAGATGCGCCGTTCTTGGAGCGTGTTTATATGTTGCGTCTCTTGAACGGCAAGCAGCCGGCCATTTTTGAGGCGTGGCCCCCGCCGCGCTCGGCCGCGGCCGCGCCAAGCGGCCGAGCTCAGCCGTAGCTGGCCGTGCCAAAAGGAAGCGAAGCGGTGCTGGGTGCTGAGTTGGCGGCGAGGGCGGGCCCTGCCTCCTGGCCGTTGTGACGGCGGCCGTACGTAGGCTTTTAATAGCGCGACGCTAGGGGGCGGGGGCCCGCCATATCACTGCACGCAAGCGTGCCCCGGCCTACCCGGCCATGTCCGTCCGGGTGAAGGGGCCAGGGGTCGCGCCCCAGACGAGTGCCGGCACGTAGAGCGCTGGTTGAGAGGGTGGTAGGGCGCCTGCGCTCAAACGCCTAAAATTAGCCCGAAATGGTGGTGGCGGCCGGCAGGCCTGGATGGACTGGGGGCCACACCGTTTCCCCCATTCCGGATGGGGCCCGTTTGTCAGTCTATCCTGGAGAGCCAGCTAGCCGTTGTTTGGCTCAAGCCCGCCCTTTACAGTGGCGCTGCCTGCAGAAACCGCTAGAGCTGCTGCTGCAGCTGACGTCTGTTGGGGCTGCATGCTGCATCCGGCGCGGCGCATATCCGTTTGCTGCCGTAGGACGAGACCGCTGCCAACGAACTGGGTTGTGGTCGTGTGCATGGCTATCCAGCCTCATGAAAGCAAGGGTGCAGGTGTTCAACCCCCCGGGTTTCGCCGTAGTGGTTAGCATAGCTCGTCCCCTCGTGAGGCGGGCAGCGAGAGTACGGATGATGCACAGCGTACCGGTTGCTTGGTATGGTGTGGGGTTTCCATGCGTGCAAGGCCCCGGCTGCCGGTCTTCTGATCTCTGACCTCTGATGACGCCCATCACGCCCTGCTGGCGCTGCATCGGCGCCGCAGATGTCCTTGCTTGCTGCCTGCCATAGCTGGGGCATTTTGCGCTTACACGACGCGTGTGCGTGCCCATGAATTCAACACCTTATTGCGTGGATGTTGGTTTGAAATGGTTGTGTGCTCTGGTCTATCTGGCTGTGCGGTAGTCGCCGCAGCGGGAGAGCTTGAGATGTACCCCGGCGCACCTCGCCAGTGCGGGGTTTCTCCCATGGCTGGTGTTGGCAGCATACTGCATGTAGAATGTGAGCGCACCATCGGGCGCAGTGCGTGGGGGGGGGGCCCAGCAGAGTCGAGATCTAGCCATGAAGGGGGCTCGTCGATGGCGTAGCAGTAGACGATCCCGAGCGTTTGACAAGCTGTTGCTATTATGTTGCGTGAAGAGACTTCGAAGGCATGAAATAACCCACATGTGTGCTGCCGAGCGCTGTGCGACCGGGGACGCGCGAGGATGGCAGTACATAGCCGCCAACAACGGCGGCTTCATTGCGAGCCCACGCACGACCTGTGGGCTGCCAGTGCCCTGTTACGGGCGGCGCGGTACAGCAGCAGCGACGTCCCAGCGGCTCCGTAGCTTACGACTCGCGCGCCGGTATTGCTGTAGGGTAGTTGGCGGCGGGGCGGCGACGCCGCGGCGGAGCTCCTCAGCTCGCTCGTCTCAGCGGAGTGGCAGGGGGGGATGGATGACAGCGCGCCGCAGGGCAGTGCCCCCCGCGCAGGCCCAGCGCCCCCCCCCCCCACCGCTGCTCTAGCATCGATCCCCCCCGCAGGCCCTCAGGCCCTAGCGCCCCTGCGCAGGCCCACCCGTGTGGAGCTGTCGCGTTGCCGCGTCGGCCCCCGCACGAAGGCGCAATGAGGTGTTAGTTGTTGCACAGGGTGCTCGGCTGCACGGCAGGCGCCCGCGCCTATCGTGCCACACCACAGGGGCCTGCGTCCAGCCAGCAGAGCTATCCGCCGGCACCCCCTAGCAAGCAAAGCGGCACTGCGCAACGTCGTAGACACGCACGCGCGTACGCAGGAGATGGCCCCGCCCCATCGCCATCAGAGCGCTCGCTTTGGGTAAAAGAGTATTTGCGCGCGTCCTCCAGCAGCCAAGCGCAGCTAGCAGGCGCACAGCCCGCCGCTACCATACAAGCAGTGCACGCGAGCGCGTGAGCGGTTGCCTCGCCGCATAGGCGGGGTGCACCGCCGGGCGTGCAGCACGTCAAGGGATTGAGCCAGGGTAGGACATGGAGCATACGGCATATGCACGGCGGCATGGCTCGTACAGCAGGCCTACACAAGTTCGAGCACATGCAGCACCAGACGAACGACGGTCGCCATAGGTCACGTCATCGGCAATCGATCACGTAAACATACAGCACGGCCAGCACGGTATGCGCGCCTTACGCAGCCATGAGCCCACAGCAAGCAAGGCTAGCGCAGCCCCTGAAACACCAGTCTCCTCGTTCAGGGACAGTGCCCGCTGTGCCGGCAACTCGACGGGTTAGACGGGTGCACGCACATAGTGGGCGGGTGCAGAGACCGACGCATGACCGCAGCCTACGTAAAACGTCATAACCGGGCAGCTAGCAGTGGCGCGCATAGCGCAAGCCATCCTGCGGGGCCGTCACGGAGGCGGCTTCCTTCTTGCGGACGGGAGAAAGGACACCGATCGCCTCCCCTGGCTGCCACGGCTCCCGCATCCCAAAATGGCTGCTGCCCAGCGTCGCTGACGAACTACGAAGGAAACTCCAGCCGGATATCCTGCTCACCCCAAGCATCAGGGTTGGCCGCAACGGCCGCCCGCTGGCCCGTGTCAGCGACCCCAGCGCGCGCCGTACGCACACAGTGCACATATTAGAGGTGGGGTTCGCCAGTGACACACGCCACGAGGCCAAACAGCACCAGAAACTCGAACAACACCAGCA
>BDDC01000734.1:26085-42376 GCA_001662425.1 Chlamydomonas sphaeroides
GCACGGGGCCCTGGTCTGAGGGGGCAGGCACGGGGGCATGCCAGGGGGAGGGGCGTGACATGGGGGAGACGAGCGAGGCAGGGGCAAAGGGCGGCGGGGCAAGCTGCACACGACATGCAAAGGCTGGCAAGGGGTGACGGCTGAGCATGATGTGGGGCCAGGTGATGCCCGCATGTGCCTGGCTGGCCCATGTGCCGGGTTCCTGTGCCGACGACGACGACGCCGACGCCGACGACGAGCGCCGCAGGCTGTACGCCCGCGAGCCGTCAGGATGCACGCGCCATACCAGTACGACGTTGCTGTACGTGCCGTACACCTACACGTATAGCACCACAGGGATCGGCGATCGTTTCAGCGAGAATGGTTGAACCAAACCTTTGATGCCGCGTCCGTGTGCTCGCCCCTCCCCTGCTGGCGGCGCGCTCCCTGCTCGCCTGCATGATGTTGGGGTGGCCGCTGAGGCTGCCCATGGCCGCCAGCTCCATCGCAGTGCGCAGCAGCGCGCGACGAGCAGCCAGCCGCTTGCGCGCGGCGGCGGCCGTGACGGGGCCGTTCCCAACGTCGGGCGCGTCCGTCTGCAAGCAGAGCATGCGTGCGTCCAAGCGAAGGTCGGGGGCTCACCAGCAGCTCACCGCCGTCATCACGTCACCATCACGGCCCTATGCACAGCATTCGTCGTGCCCCTCTCAACACACCAGCCATAGCCAGCACGCCCGCCGGGGCCGAGGACACCCAGGAAGCGCTGCCAGCTCGTGGCAACGACGTCACACGCGGCAGCCCGGCGCCATCATGCCGCAGCCGCCTTCTCCTTGGGCCCCAGGAAGCCGCCAGTCGCCCACGGCCCTCGCTCACGCGCCCTTCCGCCCTCCCCGGCAGCGCACCTCGGGCACCTCCATGAGCTGCCACCACCAGGCGGGTTGCGCGGTCATGGTTGCGACACGGGGTGGAGTCACGTCGTGCAGACAAGGGATGGCCGCGACAGGGTCAGCCACCTCAGCCAGCAGGCTGTGCGCCCAGGCCCCCGGCCCCGGCCCCGGCCCACTGCAGAGCAACCCAGCTGTCCTTGCTTGCGGGCAGGGTGGGCCTACCCGAGCTCCGGCTGGCCCTCTGCTTGCCGCCACCTCACCTTGACCGCGCAGTCCATCGGCCCCATGCGCGCTCGGAACACCGTCGCGCAGCCGCCGCGGCCCAGCTGCCCCAGCAGCTGCACGCGGGAGAGGTCGTCGTCCACGGCCGCGGGCAGCGTGACAGCGGCGATTGGGCCCGGTGGTGGCGCGCCGCCTGCCGCGACGGCGAGGCCCCGCACGGCGTGCAGGGGGGAGTGCGGCCTCGGCGCCGAGGACGGCACGGAGCCCAGCAAGGCGGCGGCCGAGGGAGGCCTGCGGCAGCAGCACACGTGGATGGATTGCGTGTGCGCAAGGTAAGGGAGACGCCGAGGGCCAGCGCGCAGGGCGCACGGCTTGGGCGGAGGGGCCAGACGGCTGCTGCAGTGCCGCAGGTCACCCACCCGGCAGCGGAGTGCGGGGAGTGCGAGCAGGTTGAGGGATGCGGGGTGCGGCAAGCGCCCAGCGCTGCCACGTGCTGGTAGTCCACAGCCCTGGCGCCACCAAGCAACACCGCCCACCTGGACCAGGCATGCGAGGCCAACGCCGCGGCCTCGGCGGCCGCCTCGGCGGCGGCGATGCCGATGCTGCTCTGCAGGCTGGCGACCAGCACTGGCACCTGCGAACGCATCGCGCTGCCGCCTGCACGGTGCGGGTTGCACACCGGTGACGTTGCGAGTAGCAAAGGGGCAGCACACGAACACGCGTGCGCGTCGGATCAAGGTGCCGGCGATCGGGCTACCGGCCAACACGGCGCAGCACGCTCCGGTACATTTTCCGTTCAACACACGTGGTACAGTGCACACAGAGCCTTTGGCGGGCCCACCCCGTGCCCACCGTCCGTCTCCTCCAGCTGTATCAGGCTGGCGCTGTAGCCAACCACGCGGCCGGCCGAGCCCAGCGCGCACGACGAGTGCTGGCTGCCCTGGCTGCCATTGCCCTGGCTGCCATTGCCGGCCTCCAGCCGCCGGCGCAGCAACGGCACCGCCAGCTGCACCGCGCCGGCCACACCCGGCGACTCCGGCGGCGCCTCGGCTGCTGCCGCCCCGACCGGATGACTGCTCGCCCTCGCGGCGGCCGGCCGCTGCGGCGCAGACCTCCGAGCGCCCCGGCACGCAGCGCCGCACTGGCAGCCCGCAGCTGGGGACCGGACCGAGCCGGCGCCGGCGGTCCCACAGCCGATGGCGCCGCCCTCGGCGCCGCCGCCGGCCACCGCCGAGCTCGGTGCCTGAAAATTCCGTGCGTCACTGGGGCTGCCCAGCAGCAGGGGGCCCAGGAACTCATCCAGCGGGTCGGGGTCCGGGGCGGCGCTGTCGCCTTCGCGCTTGTGCTGAAACTCGCCGACGAACCCCACCAGCGACTCCAGGGAGCGCAGCTCGGCGTCCGCGAGGCTGCCGGCCGTGATGAGGTGGCGGCCGGGGCGGCTGCTGAGGTGCGTCGAGCGGGTGCCCAGGCCCGCGTCGAGGCTGGCGGCGCCGTTGTCCGAGGCGGGGTCCTCGAGCACGTCATAGCAGCCGGGCGCGGCGGTGGTCAGGGTCGCCATCTCGACCGTCAGCTCGCCAGCCAGCTTGCGGTGCACGAGCGGGCCCACCGCCTGGCGATGGGGGCGAGGGTGGATGCGGCAGGCAGTGGAGAGCGCACAGCTGCAGATTCTCGATCAGGAACGAATGAGCTGCTCTAGGTCTGTGCCCCCGTTACGCTTCCTCACCCCCAGCAGCTCCAGAAGCATGCCCTGAGCCTCCGTTAAAAGCTGCACCGGCAGCTGCTGCGGGAACGTCACGTATAGTCCCAAGCAGCCGCCGGCGCCACCCAATGGCAATGCCAGCAGCATCAGCGACCGGGCGCTACGCGAGCGGCGGCCACTGCCATCCTGGCCCCCGCCGCCCTGGCGGCCGGTCGCACAGGAGGCAGCTTCGGGCCGCCTCTCCGAGCCGCCCAGGAGCAGCAGCAAGTCCCTGCACGGCTGCCTCGGGTCCTGCACGTGAGACAGACAGTCTTGCACCAGCACGGCCCGAGGCGTCACACGGCCGCCACGCTCTGCTGCCGAGACGCCGCCCTCTGCCGACGACGCCAGCTGACGCGCGAGCTGCGCCAGCAGCGTCTGCGCCAGCGGGATGGGCTTGGCGCGCAGCGCCGGCACGCGCACGCCGGACGCCGGAGCCTGGCGGCCGCGGTTGCAGCAGCGGTCGCAGCCGCGGAAGCGGGAGCGCTGGCGTAGGATGGCAGGGACGGGCGAGACCTGTGGGCAGGCAGGGTTGCGCGTGCGGGGCCGTCGTCATTGGCTGGCCGGCGCGGATCACAAGTAGGCGCCATACGCAAGACGTACACAACGATCCACGGCGCTCACCTCAGCAAGAAGTTGGTCCCGCTGTGGCCGGAGCCGTCGTCGACGCCACATGCTGCCTGTTCCTCCCAGCTAAGCAGCAGCCCAGAGCGCGAGCAGCGCTCCGGCACCAGCGCCGGCACCAGGCGCGGCTGCAGGAAGAAGCGCTGCCGCACCTGCCGCTCCACGCCGCCGCACAGCGCGCTTAGCAGCGCCTGCATGCTGCCGGCGGCCGCCAGCGCGGCCAGGCAGCCGGCCATCGCGCCCAGCTGGCCGTGCGGGTCGGAGCCCAGCAGGCCCAGAGACACTAGCAGGCCCAGCTGCTGCAGCTCGCCCGGGGTGGGAAGGCCGGGCGTCGCCGGGGGCAGCACGGGCATAAGCTGCGTTTTGCACATCCAGCGCCATTCATCCCGGCGGTTCCGCACGCGCTATCCTGCTCCGGCGCGGGACGGAAGCACACCCACATCACCGCCACGACCATGTCGCCGGCTGTCAGCGGCACCAGGGCGCTGGGACCCTCGCAGGCGAGGCTAGAGATGCAGGGCCTGCGCGGCACACGAGACATGGACGGCGGGGGGACGTTGGGTTTGCTGCAAGGTGACAGCCAGCGGCTGCCGCCTGCCCCGACTGCCCGGTCTCTCGTCGGCCAGCGCCGCGCAACCGAGCTTGTGTGGCGTCGCCCCCGGTAGCGTCCATGCGGCAACTGGTGCCATACAAGTAAGCTGCCGCTTGCCGCCGCCCCTCGCGCGAAGGCTGCTCGGGCCGGTCCCCGCCTCGTGCCGCCCGCCCCTCACCGAGCCGTCCCTGTGATCCTGGCGTCGCTGCCTATGGGCCGCAGGTCAACGGAGCTGTCGCCTGTGTCAGCCGTGTCGGCCACTCCGCAACACAGGACGGGAGCCTGTTGATGGTGCGGCCCGGGAAGAGGTAGGGGTTCAACCGTGCGTGGGGTTGGCGTTAGCTTCATGCTGAAGATACAGGTTTGGAGCCGGTGCGCGCCACTGCCGACATGAAACACCCCTGGCAGGAGCAGCGCATCATCGCCCCCACGACACAATCTGGTCGTGCCGCGCACCTGCGTTCGCAGGACCTGCGCAAAGCAAGCGGATAGGCCGCCTTCGGCATCTGGGTCTACGAGCCACGGACCCAGCTCCGCGCTTGTTGTTGCTTCCTTGCAGTCAAGCCCTGCGATGCTTGTAATAAGCATGAATGTTGCAGCGCTGGTGGCCTGGTGCTCTGTCTTGGGCACCGCTCCGTAGAGCCTGTCATCGGGTAGGGGTGTCGGCATCGTCGTCGAGCCGCGGGGATGTTGGTGCACGTGGTTTTGCAGGGGTGGGCAGACGCGGAAGTCCGTGCTCACCGTACGTTGGCTGCATTCAATGTGTCTGCCACCGCGCCAAGCGTTGATCAATGCTGCCCGCGCGAGCCATGAGCTTTGGGGGGGCAAGAGAGCACGCTGTAATACAGTTATGCGACCTCTAAAAGTCACCTGCATTTACCAAGGCGGGCACAGCAGCGTTTCGCAGAGAGCGCTCAGCGGAATGAGCTGTTGACAAATGCGTTCAGACTCACCTCCGCTCCCTCGAATTCTTCATCCTTCGTGCTTGTCAATTCAGCTCCGATGACCTCTGGAAGTCGACGAACAGCGTATGCTTGCAACGGTACGTGTTTATCGCACTGCTCGCGCCTCGCCCCAAACAGACACGCAACGAGGCAGCTCATCGCATGTAAGAGGCATCAGGGGCCTGAGGCCAAGGTCGTTAAGTGTTCGGGGATAGAGACCGTTGGGTCGCTAGCGCATTATATATATCAGAGCACACCACGCACATCATCAAGTTTGCAATGCATCGTTACAGTGCAGATAAGAAGGTGTGCCTGTGGCGTCAGGTAACATGTACGGTGTGGCTTAATAGCGTACTCGTGGATGGACGATCTAGCTTTCCTTGTCGCCCTGGGCCACTTCTGGCGCAGGCGTAAATGCAGCACGAGAAAGGGCTCCTCAGCCACAAGCAAGTACGATCTACGTCTGTACGCACGACGCGCGACGTACGCAGCACGCAACAACGCACTAGGGAACAGGGGAAATTGCTAGGGAAAGTCGTGGGGAAGTAAGGATTCCAGCGCAAGAGACCCAGCGCATGAGACCAGGAGACCTCCTGTATGAGACTTCAACCAACGCCGTGGGCATGCACATAGCTCAACTCCCGCCTCTCATAGCCCCTTATCTTGCGATAGGCGAGCACCCTGCAAGTGTCTCGTAGCTCTGCAGAGAGTAACATACAACCGTAGATACTCATTTTGTGACTTCGTTCTAGTTTATCATTAACCGTAGCCGAGCCGCTGTACCACGCAGGAGGACCTCCACGTCCCGCGCCTGGCGTTACAAGCAAAGACGTAACAATTACCACAATGCCAGCAACGCCGCCTGCTTGTTTATAGCGGGGTCCGCGACATCCCCAGGGACGTCCATAACCGTCAGCTTTTTCAACTCCACTGCAACACCGAACATTGCCATTTTGATCTGGCCTGTATGTTCCATGTTCAGACAGCCACGTGGTGTGTTATGTCCTGAGACCACAGCCGCCGCTGTCCCCTCCTCCGGGCACGCAACGGCTGCGCGGCGCCGTTATCGAGCAGCCCCAGCCTGCCGTCGCCGCCCTCGACCGACCGCCGCCTGCCATTGTGACGTATGCCTCCGACCACGCCGCCTCCTCGCGCCGCCCCCAGACATGCCCCGACCTCCCATCAGCACGGGCCCACAACCAACCAGCTGCTCTGCGCAGGCCCCGCACCCTCATGTCCCCGCCACAGCACCGACGCCGCCTCAGTTGCCTCCGTCCACGTCCATGCCGCCGGCCGCCGCCCCGGGCCCGGCCGCTGCGCCAGCCGCCTCCGCTGCCGCGGCGTCCATCTGCCAGCGCTCCGCGTCATGGGGCACGTCGCGGGCCGGCGGCGAGCCGCTCCGCCGGGGCGAGCGCGACAGCGGCCGCGCGGCGCCTCGGGAGCGCGAGCGGGACCTGGGGTGGCACGTGGGGTCGGAGCGGGCAGGCAGGGACCGATCGTCAGCGTGCGCCCGACACCTGCACCCAAGCACAGAGTCGTCGCGCTGGCTGTCGACTGTGACCTCTTCCACACGCGCACCAGAGCCCAGCCCAGCACTGCCCTGTCCACATCTGCACCGCACCCGGCCCCCACCCCACCCTACACCGCCGCTCACCGCTTGCTGCCCACGCGGCGCTCCTCCCGGTCGCGACCGCGCGTCGGCGAGCGGCCGCCTCCCGTGCCACCGCGCTGCAGCCGCTCGCGCTCCCGCTTCCGCCGCTTCTGCTCACGCTTGCGGGCCCGCTCACGCGACTTCTCCCGCTCCCGAGGCCGCAGCCGGTCGCGGTCGCTCTCCCGGCCACGGTCGCGGCCGCGATCCCGGTCACGATCGCCGCCGCGGTCGCGATCGCGGTCCCGATCGCCGCCGCGGTCGCGGTCCCGATCCCGGTCCCGGTCCCGGTCCCGGTCCCGGTCGCGGTCGCGGTCCCGGTCCCGGTCCCGGTCGCGGTCGCGATCGCGGTCGTCAGGGCGCGGCGAGCGGGCGCGCGAGGAGCGGTCAAACTTGGTCCGACTGCGGGGCAAGGGAGGAAGGCGTGAGGGAGGGTGACCGGCAGGAGCAATGGTCAGCGCAGCATGTATGCCGAACCGCGACCGCGCGGCGACTTATCGAATCAGCAGGTTACCAGCGCACACGCCCAACCCAATGAGCCCAACAAGCCCAACCGCCGCGTGCACGGCGGGCGGATCGGAGCGAAGTCGCCGCCGCCGCCCACAACCGCCGCTTAGCCGCGACCAGGGCCGCGGCATGGCTGGAGCCACACGGTCTGAAGCCACCACGAAGCCGCCGCACAATGCGCCGCGCTCGACAGCAGCGCACCCAGCGGCGTTCCTCCTCTCGGCAGCCCGCCCCACGCCGCGCCGCCCCACCGCCTCTCGGCGGCGACAGCGGCGCCGCGACGGCGGTCTACCAAGCCCCCGCGACGGACCGCCAGCCACCTAGCCGCTTTGGAGGACCGCTCCCAAACACCGCGCGCCCGGGGCCCCCTCCTCGTCGCATTGCAGCAGTGCAACGCGCGCAGCGGGGTTGTATGCCCCGGCCGTCTGCCCTGCCGGCCCGCCGCCAGAACCCGGCGGCAGCGGCGGCGACGGCCGGGGCGACGGTGTGACGCTAATTGCCGCGACAGCAGCGGCAAAGTCGGTTGAGGGGCCCGCGGGGTAGGTCGCGGCTGCGGCGCGGGGGTCGCCGCGCGCAGCTTCGAGCGAAGCGCGCGCGGCGCGCAAGCGGGCGGAGCCGTCGCGGTGTGCGACGCGTGGCGCGCGTGTCTGTGTGTGTTTCGCGTGTCCCGGGCCGCCCGAGCGGCGGCCTCAGCCGGCCGCTGGCCTGCGGACCCCACGTGGGATCTCAAGCGCTCAGCCAGGAGGTACGCGAAGGCCGGGCGCGCAGTGCGGGGCGCAGGGCGCAGGGCAGGTTGCCGGGCGCGTTCCCCTTGCCGCACGCATACCGCAGCGCCTTTCTCGTTTCGGTGCCAGCGGTATCAATCACCCTGATCCCGCCACCGGCAAGGCCCCGGGCCTGCGGCCCCCAGACGCGGTGACGCAGCCGAGCCATCCTCATCCCCTGTCATCCCCTGTCGCCCTCACTCCCTGTCACCCTTGTCAAACTCTGGCTGCCCCCAACCGGCAACATCACATTTACCAGCGCCGCAAGCTCCGACACCAGCAGGCTCTCGGCACACCGCGGCTGCTCTCGGCACTCAACGGCTGCTCTCGGCACAGGCAACCCGGGTCCCACCTGATGACCACGCTGCTGCGCTCCTGGTCCATGGTGAGCCAGCCCTCCTTCTCAAACCACTTGCAGAACAGCGTGAAGGTTGCGAAGCCCGTGGTCTTGAACGTCCAGCGCCTGTGGCGCGGAAGCGGGTCGGCGGCGTTAGGTACGAACACGCAACGAGCGTGGTGTGGCGTGGCGTGGCGAGCCAGCAGCTGTCCCCAACGGATTGGGCAGCAGCGATGTGAAGGCGCGTGGGGGTCGGCCATCGCCCGCCGCCTGCCCCTATCCCCGCGTGCCCTCGGCCCCTCGCTTCCGGCCGGCTGGGCCCTCGGCCACCGCCGCCCCGCTCACGGCTCGCGCATGCGCATGTAGTCGTTGAGGATGGAGATGTTGCAAGGCAGGCGCCGCCGGTCCACCAGGTCCTGCAGGCACTCCTTGACCATGGCCTGGCGTGGGGCGGGGCCAGGAGAGGAGGCGGAGGCGTAAGGGCGAGGTGCGGACGCAGGCGCAGGTCTTCTGAGGATCGGGGGCAAGTTGTCGTGGAGGCGGGGCGGAGGGCGTGCGGGGATGGCGAAGGGTGCCGCAGAGGCTGGGAGCGAGGGTAGGTACGGGCGCCGCGTGGGAGGCGAGGCAGGGGCAAGCGCAGAGATGGACGACGGGCTCGGGGCGATGCCTTGCGCCACCGGCGCTGTGGCAAGCGGCGCTCCTCGGGCTGGCAGGCCAGCGACCTGCCTTGGTGTGGCTGTCCACGGTGCCGGCCTCCACCTCGCCGGCCTCCCTTTCCTTGTCCTTGCCCGTGTCCTCCTTGTCTGCATCCTTGTCGTCCCGCGACTTGTCGTCCTTTTCCTTCTCCCTGTCCTTGTCGTTGTCCCGCTCGGAGCGGTCCTGTGGAGGGGAACGGTCGAGGGATGCATGCACCAGTCTTGACAGTGGGCCAAAAGCGGGGTCCCAAGTGCACAGAAGCTCAAGCCACCCTTACGCCCGGAACAATTCTAGAGCAATCAGGGTAAGCCTCCCGGCGGCGCAGCGGGCCGAAGCGTGCTATCCGCAACCTAAACAGCAAACGACAGCGCGCCGGCAACCTTAGCCGCGCCTGGCAGGCGCACGCGGCATTAGGCACACGGTTCAGAAAGCATAGCAACGCAGCGGAGGTCGCCGCCGTGCTGCCACCCACCCGCTCGGGCTTCTGCTTGTCCTTCTCCCGGTCGCGGTCCCGGCTGCGCTCCTTCTCCTTCTCCCGCTCCTTGTCCTTCTCCCGCTCCCTCTCCTTGAGCCGCTCGCGCTCTTTGTCCTTCTCGCGCTGTCGTCAGATAGGAGGGATGCGGCGATGTGAAGAGAGCAAGTGGGCAAGTCGGCTGCCGTCACCCCGCCCGTACCGCACCCAAGCTCGCCTCCACCGCAATGCGCAGGGGCCTGTCCAACCGTGCCGCGCCCCCTCGCTCGTGTACATGCGCCCACGCACACGAAGCGCTCACCTGTCGCTCCTTTTCCTTTTCCCGCTCCTTCTCCTTGTCCTTCTCGCGGTCGCGGTCGGAGCGCGCCGTGGTGGCGCGGTCGCGAGACCTGCGGAGCGCCCAGCGTGCGGACCGGGGCGCGCAGGGGCGCCGGTTGGGATCTGCGGCGCTGCACCCGACGCGCCCCTTTCGCTGCCCTGCCGAGCCTGACTCGGCCGGCCATTGTTTGCATCCGCTGCCCCTCACGCCTGCAACACTCATCGGCTGGCCCCCCTTGAGCGCCGCTAGGGTGCAAAGGTTGGCGGTCCCGCTGAAGGCAACCGAGAACGCAGCGCACGCTCCAGGACAGCAGCGTAACCAAGAACCGCGAACCCGAACTTCGGCGGTCCGCTCCCGTCCTCGTGCAACCAACTCGACCCACATCAGCCTCCGTCTGCACGACCCATGTCCCAGCTCACCTGCTTCGCCTCCGGCTCGGCACCGGCGACCGCGAGTGGCTCTTCCAGCGCCGCACCAAGGGCGGCGACCGGCTGCGCCGGCCGCGGGACACGCCCCCGGCCGGCGCCGGGCTGCGCCGCCGCGCCGCCGCTGGTGGCGACTTGCTGGCGCGGCGGGCCCGCGACGGCGGAGAGCGGCTGCGGCTCTTGCGGCCGGCGGCCGTCCCGACGCGGCTGCGCTTCTTGGCGGGAGACCGTGAGCGGCTCTTGCTGCGGCGGCTCCGAGAGACCGGCGAGCGCGACTTGGATCGCGACTTGCTACGGCTCTTGCTGGAGCGGCTGCGGCTGCGGCTCCTGCTGGCGCTGCCGCTGCGGCTCCGGCTGCGGCTCTTGCTGGCGCTGCGGCTGCGGGTGTTGCTGCGCGACCGCGACCGCGACCGCGAGCGTGAGCGCGAACCCAAGGGGGACTTAGAACGTGAGCGGGAGCGGGAGCGCGAGCGGGCCTTCACGTCGGCAGAGCCCGAGCGGGACCTGCGAGGGGTCGGGGGGCGGGAAGCGCGGGGTTGAGACACGGACACGAAGACCACACGGATCGTGTGCTGCCTATAGTAACTGTCATCGATCCTGCCCGAGCACGGCAGCAGGCGTGCAGGGTGAAGCACGGTGCGATCTCGCAAGGCTGACCTCGACGGCGACCGACGCCTGCAAGGAAAATGTGCGGCAACATCATAGGTAAGCGACTATCCTTGCGGTGTGTCAAGCAAGGCGCCGAGGGCACGACTGCATGCCGTGAAGCGAGCCGCCCCCGCTCACCCGGCCAGGTTTCCATTGCGGCCAGGCGAGCCCTCCTGCACGCCGTAAGGTTACAGGGCCGTTCAGCGAGTTGCGGAGGCACAGCTGGGCGAGTCACAGTCACCGACACCGCGCCGCACCTCCGCCATATCGCACAGCGCCTTCTGTGGTGGCTCCTATTTGTCAGTAGTTACACAGCTGACATGCGGCCTGATGGGACAATGACAAGTAAGGGGTATGGTGTATGGGAATGCAATCAACTGAGGCTAACACACGGGTTCCGCGAACGTAGTCTGGTGATGGCGCCAACTCAGGGTCGGAAGTGTGGGGCGCCTCCTCCGTGTGGCGGTGGCGGTGGGACGTGGGAGGGGCGCGGCGCGTACGACCACGTACTGGAAGTACGATAGGTCATGGGTGGGCTCGACGGCGCAGGACGGCGTAATGCGCATACACTCGGCGTGTAAGCCACCAGGGTCGCAGCTGAACTAAGCAACGCCGTTGTCTGCTGGCAAATGGGGCGCCTTGCGTAGCCGCTGACGCCGTCCGACGCAGCAAATGCACACCAGCTGGTACAGCACCGCAGGGCAGTGCCTGATGCCTGTCGTATAGCGCGACAACACGTGCTCCATTAAGCTGAGTACGTAACATCATCAGATGTGGGCTGCTGCAGATTGCTTCGGCTAACGACGCCGGTTCGCCCGCCGCGGCCGGGAGGCGGGGAACAGCCAGGAAGGGCCAGGAACAGCACCCTCCAGGACCACTGGCATGGTACGTGCCGAAAGACGACCCTACCTGACAACCAAATTCCGCACCACCGGAGTTCCAAATACAAGGGGGACGACCTAGCTGTCCCGGGGGACATAGGATAAACGAACACTGTGAAGGGTTCGCGAGCATGCTGAACCAAGTTTCGCAGCGACGCGCGGCCGTGCAGGCTAAGACATTCCGGTCAGGAGGCGTCCGGCCGTCATGCGTTCGTGCGAGCCCCGTGCACGCCGTCACCGTGGAAGCGCCGGTCGCGTCTTCGTCGGCATCGGCACCAGCAGCTCGCTCCGACGCGCCGAGCTACAAGGCGCACCTGGACTTTAAGTTTATCAAGGAGAACGTCGATCTGGTGGCCACGAACTGCAAGAACCGCTTCAGCAGCGCAGACCCGCACAAGGTCGTCGCGCTATACGATGAGTTTGTGGCGCTCAAGTCCCAGGTCGATGCCCTGCGTGCGGAGCGTAACGAAAACAGCAGCGCGATGAAGGTGCGAGACGCGATGGTGCGCTCGCTGCGGGGCAGACCCGGTCGCTCCCAGCCTCTCGCAGAGAGCGGCCGGCAACGCGCGTGCCGTGCCACCCCGCCCCCTCAACCCAACCCCTCTCCTGCATCCCGCCTTCAAATCCTCATGACAGGGCAAGCTTGAGCAGGAGCGCCGCGCTGAGCTGATTGCTCGCGGGCAGCAGCTGAAGGACGAGCTCGCCGAGGTGGAGCAGCGGCTTGACGCGGTAAGCCGGTGTCCGTGCCCGTTTGCCGCCTGATCTTGGCTCTTGGTGCGTTTGATGGGACGGACTGCGCCGTGCGTTCCACTGAATGTTAAGAAACATAGCCGTGAGCGCAAGCAGATTAGCGCACGGCAGCGGCGCGGAGGGCAACCTGTAAGCGTCGCAGGCACGAGGACAGACACCGGGGGCGTCTTCCTGCCCTCAGCAGCAGCATCGGGTGCCCTCTTTTTCAGCAGCAGCAGCAGCAGCAGCAGTGTGGCCGCCCAGCGCAAATGCAGCCGCCGCCAGGCGCACTGCACGCACTGGGGCAGCGGAGCTTGCAACCGCGCTGCGGCGACGTCGCAGGCATCGCCCAGTGCCCCGCAGGCGCTGCGTGCACGTGTGGTGGGGCGCCGGCACTGCAGCAGCCCGAGACCACCGTAGGCGAGTCCAGGCGGGCGTTCTGCCGCCGGCGCGGCTGCACGTGTGGTGGCGTGGGGCGGCAGCCCAGCGCAGGGGTCATGCAAGAGCAGCCCAGCCCAGCTACGCCCACCGCCTACAGCGCATACGCGCCGATGCGAGCGGGAACTGCCGGTGGCGACTGCAGTAGCCCCGAGGCCGGGATGGGAGCTCAAAGCCTGGGCTAGGGGCCTGGGCAGCCGCCCGGGCTGCGGCCGGCGCTCGGCCTGCAGCGCGGCCGCAGCCGGCCCTGGCCCGCCAACGGCCCAGCAGCAGCCGCAGCAGCGCAGAGGCAGCCGGTGGCCGGGAGAGAGGGCGCAGACCGCCGTGCCCACCCTGGCTGCTGTCCTGGCTGAGGCAGCGACATCGCGCTGTGGGGGACGGTGGTCGCTGGCGGCCTGGAGAAGTGGAGAGGCGTCATCACCGGTCATCAGCAGCCAGCGGCCAGCCATGGCGGCAGCGGCTCCGTGCAGCCCTCGCCGCCACTCCCACCGCACGTGTGGTGTGCGCGCTCAGGCCCCCATGGCGTGCCTCGCGTGGCCGTGCCGGCAGTCCGGCCGTGCCCAAACCCCCTTGACCCCTCTGGCCCCTGCCGCCCCCCTGCCGCCTCCCCCCCCTACTACCTCCCCGGCCCGCAGACCGAGGCTGCGCTGCAGCGCGAGGGGCAGCGGGTGCCCAACCTGACGCACCCCGCGGTGCCGCTGGGCGGCGAGGAGGCCGCGGCGGCGCTGCGCACGGTGGGTGGCCCCGCCTCGTGGGGCGCGACTGCAGCCCGCACCCCGCACCCCGCACCTCGTGTGGGGTTCTGTTCTACGCACGGTAACACTTGAGCACATGCCCCAGCGCCAGCGCCGCGCCTCGCAAGCCAGGGTTGCCGTGCTATGGCGCGAGGGGCAGGGCGAGGGGAGTAACGCGATGTGGGGGACCGTGCGCGGCGGGCGCTGGCAGGGACGGTGCGGCGCTGCGGTGGGGTGGGGGGTCGGCCAGGCACGGGCGGGCAGCCGCCAGCATTAGCGTCGGGAGGGCCCGCATTCGTCCCCGCGTGCGAGTCGACAGGCAACTCGCTGTTGAGCTGATGGCAGGGGCTCGGCGCCGTCTGCGGCGAAGCGAGAGGCCGTGGCAGGCTCTGGCGCTCGCCCTGTTCCGGCCATGACACCCGCGGCCCAGCTCGCGTGCTCCGCTGCCGCGCTCCCCCTGCAGCGACACCGCCTCATGCGCATTCCCCGGCCCCCCCCCTGCTGCCCCCCTCAGGTCGGCTCGCAGCGGCAGTTCTCCTTCCCCGTCAAGGACCACGTGACGCTGGCGGAGGCGCTGGACATGGTGGACTTTGAGAGCGCCGCGGAGGTGGGGTGGGAGGGAGGCTGGGGTGGAAGGTGGGGCGGGAGGCAGGTGGGGCCAGGGGCAGGCAGGGAGGCGGGGCCAGGGCGCTGTGTCGCAGCGTGCCGCTGCTGCGGCCAGCGGCTTGCC
This sequence comes from Chlamydomonas sphaeroides, assembly GCA_001662425.1. Classification (NCBI taxonomy): domain Eukaryota; kingdom Viridiplantae; phylum Chlorophyta; class Chlorophyceae; order Chlamydomonadales; family Chlamydomonadaceae; genus Chlamydomonas; species Chlamydomonas sphaeroides. The sequence goes on from BDDC01000734.1 coordinate 40,400, forward strand.
CAGTGGCCCGCCCGGTGCCCACCGAGGGCGACCCGCCGAGGACGGCTTGCGGCTGGCGGCTGGCAGCTGGGGCGGCAGGGGCAGGGCGGCAGGGGGGCAGGAGACTGTGTAAGCTGGAGGGACAGGGCGATGGGCCGAGCGCGGGTGGCTGGGGGCCAGGGGGGCGCATGCGCTGCAGGGGCGCTGCAGGCGGAAGACGTGGGCGTGTCATGCAGGGGACAGGCGTGTGGGGCAAGGCCAGGGCGCAGGACGCCCTGGGCGCCGCCCCATGGGCGCCTCCCCGCGGTGCCGCGCCCTCCACGCGGCGCCGCTCCTGCCGCCCTAGGGCCCTGTACCCCGACCCCTGCGCCCACCAACCGCTCGCCTCCCGCCTCCCACCCGCCCACCCACCCCGTGCTGCCAGGTGAGCGGCCAGAAGTTCTACTACCTGCGCAACGCGGGCGCCATGCTGGAGCTGGCGCTCGTCAACTACGCCTTCAACAAGGTGGGGCAGCGGAGGGGGGCCTGCTGCAGCGCGCAGCCCTCGACTGCTGGGTGACGACACCAGGGCGTGCTGCTGGGGGCGTGTTGCTTCACTCAAAACATGAACACACTGTTGAGGCGGGGGCGCGGGCGCGGGCGCGGGCGCGGGCGCGCTGTGTGGGCGCGCTCGTGTGGGCAGGGGCGAGCCCTGCAGCTGCCGCCTGCTGCTCGCACGACGATTGGCAGCACGTCGCGTGCCCGCTGATCCCCCACCCCGCCGCCCCACCCACCGGTCCGCGCCTCCCCCCCGGCAGGTGGTGTCCCGCGGCTTCACGCCCATCATGACGCCCGACCTGGTCAAGGCCAGCGTGCTGGAGAAGTGCGGCTTCCAGCCCCGCGGCACCGGCACGCAGGTGGGGCTGGGGCAGGGGCTGCGGAAGGGGCGGGCGGAGGGGGAGGCAACGGGTAACTGTGGAGCAGGTGCCAACCCGAGCCAGCGGCACGCAGGTGGGGCTGGGGCTGGGGTGGCAGTGGGGCGCGGCGCACGTGGGCAGCGCTCCATTGCGGCTGTGCGCCTCATTGCCCTCACACAGCATGCCCGTCGACCTGCTCGCTCTTGGTGGCTGGTCTCGCCCCGTTCACCCCTCCACTCCCACTGCCGCCCCTACCGCGGCCCGCCCAGATCTACGCGGTGGAGGACTCGGCGCTGTGCCTCACCGGCACCGCCGAGGTGCCCCTGGGCGGCATCTACATGGACCGTATCCTGCCGCAGGTGCGGGCGGGGCCGCAGACACAGGAGCCTGTGACTTCATGCATATGCATACGCATACGCATATGCATACGCATATGTATGTACTGGTGTTCATGTGTTATGTGGCATGCATCGACGCGGACCGCTGGGGCATGTTGCATCAACGCTCGGTGTGCGTACTCGTGCCTCCACAACCCCGCCGGCCCGCTCCTCCCTGCCGCAGGAGTCGCTGCCCGTCAAGATGGTGGCCTTCGGACACTGCTTCCGGACAGAGGCGGGCGCCGCGGGTGAGGGGCGGGGCATGGGGAGCCCCAATCGCGCGCCAGGGCTGGTGTGGGAGCCAAGCCATGCCGCCGCATGTTTGCGGCACCAGGGCCGACGAGAAGAGCCCCGACGCGCATCAGCGGTGGCGACAGGGGCGCCGCTGCCGCCCCACGCGCTCCCGTCGCGCAGCCAGCTCCAGCCCTTGCCGCAGCGAGCTGCCCCGTCCCCGGCTCTGCACATGGCAGCACACGGCGTGCGAGCACGCGCCAGCGCCGCCACCGCTCTGCTCGCTTTCACGCTGTCCCCCCGGTGTCCTCCGGTGTCCGCTCTCCTGCCGCAGGCATGGCGGGCAAGGGCCTGTACCGGGTGCACCAGTTCTCCAAGGTGGGGGTTGCGGTGGTCGCTGCTGGGGGATGTGTTGGCTTGGGGTCTGGCCAAGCCGTTCTGGAGGCGTCACAGCGGGGTGCACAGGGGAGGTGCCCATGGCGGGGGCAGCTCGC
>BDDC01000735.1:0-20262 GCA_001662425.1 Chlamydomonas sphaeroides
GTGTGTCTGTGTGTCTGTGTGTCTGTGTGTCTGTGTGTGTGTGTGTGTGTGTCTGTGTGTCTGTGTGTCTGTGTGTGTGTGTGTGTCTGTGTGTCTGTGTGTCTGTGTGTACCATATATGTTACACTCCAGCGGTGCCTTCTGCCTGTGCGCATGCCCACACACTGTGTGTGTGTGTGTGTGTGTGTGTGTGTGTGTGTGTGTGTGTGTGTGTGTGTGTGTGTGTGTGTGTGTCCGTGATACCCTTACAGTGTGTGTGTGTGTGCCTGGCATCAGGCGCGCCTGTCCATCCCGTCCGTCCAATGGGAGGGCTGGACAAAAAAGGAGGCCCCTGGTATCAGGCGCGTCTGTCGTTGTAGCTCAGCCGACGAACGTAGTGAGGAAGCGGAAGCGGAAACCCTACTATATTTTTAGCACAGGGGCGCGATATGGGCGTCTGTCCTCATTCCGTCGTCAGTCTGTCCGTTTTCTGTCCGCATTCCGTCCTGTCTGTCTAAGCGTCGGACCTCGCAAAAGTGACCATACCGATGGTCCGAATCGCACTCGCGTCATTCGTTTCTGTTTGGCGTTTTGTGTTCTCTACACGCCCTCGTGCACGTGCACGCGCGTTCGTTGCAACAGCAGGCAGCAATGGCAGATGTAGTAGACGGGGAAGTGGTGTAGCCACGGAGGCACTGCGTGGGAAAGGGGAAAGGGGCGTAGCCCAGGAGGCGCTTCATGGGGATGGCGAAGGGGGCGTAGCCTTCGAGGTTCGTTCCTGGCCCCGTAGCCGCACAGCAGGATGAACATGAGCGTGCCGCACAGGCATCCGTATGTGAACCTGTGCGGCAGCCAGCTCAGACAAGCCCGCGAGCCGCTTGCCCTTTGCGGCTGCCAGCGCGGTTGGGCGGGGTACGCAGCAGCATCTTAGACACACTGGCGGCTCGGAGAGCTGCGCGCACCGTTCCAGTGGCAGCGCAAGCAGGGGGAGAAGAAGTGGTGCGGGACGTCGGCCCTCACCCACGATGTCCGGGAAGGACCGGTGGGCTAGAGCAGGCGCGTGAAGACGAGGCGAGTGCCGATGGCGCGGCAGCAGAAGCAGCAGGGGCAGCCATGGCACGTGCACGTGACGGCCAGCGGTGGCAGCGGGCTACCGCCAGTATTTAGGCACAGGCGGCGGTGGGCTGCCGCGCGGACTGCCGCCAGTCCAGAGGCACAGGCGGCGGTGTGGGAGGCTGACAGGCTGCGCCAGGCTGCCGTGCAGGCGGCGGCCAGTCCAGCGGAACAGGCGGCGGCAGCGGCTTGCAGTTCGTAGCTTCACATTAGCACACGCACCCTGGCACTGGCCCACGAATCGTCGTGGCGGCGGCTAGCTGCATAGAGAGCGCATGACCCGCAAGAGCCCACAGAGGGCTGTAACACCCTGCGCTCACGCCACCCCAAGGAAAGGACAATTCGTCGTTACACTGCTCTTCAGAAGCAGCGTTACATTGCTCTTCAGAAGCAGCGGAGCTGCTTCTCACAAACAGCTTGTGTGGCACACACGTCCTTGTCCGTCGCGTCCGTCTGATGGGAGGGTGGGCAAGGCTCTCGAGGATCTGGTTTACAGCAGATGCGGTCCTTGGGGGAGCTTGGCCAGCACACATGCACGCTCAGACGCTCAGTCTAGGGTGCAGCAGAGGACCCTAAGTGTTACACTCTCGGTGTGCATTGCCTCGACCCATCCTTGACGAGGTCGAAGGCCAGGCCGGCGTCAATCAGCTCCTGCGTCTTCTCCTTTATGATTTCATGCTCGTGGGAACTGTAGCGCCGAGGAGGCTGGACCACTGGACGGTTGGTGTCGAGCTCGATGCGGCAGGGGCCCATGGCGCCATGATAGCCGGGCCGCTTGTTCATCGAGTAGGCAAAAGCTGCTGAGCGACGGGCCCCGACCGCTGCCTGGAGCTGGGGCATTTATGCCATCATGACAGGAGCGTTGCCCCAGATCCAGCTGCCCTCAGCGTCCTTGCTGTACCGCTAGTGTGCGGTGGCGGCCATCTTGCCGTCGAAGGTGAAGGTGTCGAAGTTGGTGAAGGCGTGGGCCGCGCCCGAGGGCGGCCCAGGCGGTCGATCGGCACGCTGGCTGCCGCCAGGCTCCCATGCCAAGCAAGGTGAAGGCAGCACTGCTGTGAGCTGTTTGCTCTGCACAAGCAGCCCGCTGGTGCGCAAGGCATGTGCCGTCGCGAGCATATGCATCCTCCTGGCCCAGCAGTCCCGCCTCACCCTCTGTACCACAATAGCTCCACGTGTGGGTACTACTCGCGAGCTCAGCGCCAACACGTTGGCGGCCCACCAAGGGAGCGTCACGCGCGAGCAAGTCAGCGCTGCCCCCGTCTCCTTCATTTTATCACCTGCTGTAGTGTGACGCGCCCCGCCGGCGGCGGCGGCCGATCGACAACGGACAGCATGAGGAGCCGACGCCGGCCTCCATCCATGACACGCCGGGGGCTGCATCCCTGCAGGCGACGGCGTCGCCCCAGACCCCTTTCAAGCTGAAATCAACCCCAGCAGCCGCAACTCCTGCTCTCCCAGCCCGACCATCCGGAGGCACATAGCATTGAGCATGAGCCCATGACAGCAACTGACCTCCACTGCGTGCGCATGTTGGGCAGTGTTTGCCTTTGCGCTGGGGCAGCCCGACACCACCACCAGCGGTCACTCTCGGTTGAGCTGCTGTGCTCGCACCTCCTCCGTCGTGCGCACATCCTTGTTGGCCGAGCAGCTCTATCTGGGGCGCAGATACCTGCGACCCAATGGCCGACGACTCCTCGTTGGTGCCTTGAGCATACAACCCGCACAACACGCCTGCCAAGTGGGCGGCGGCCGCCGCCTACTACGAGGCAGCGGCGCGCGGCATGACCGGTATGTTGCCTACGCCGTCGTCGTACCTCAAGCTATTCCTGGCGGCTGCCGTGGCCGGGCACCTTGGGGCGTGCGCGCAGGGCGACAACACCACCAGCCGCCTCTGCTACGTGCAGCAGTAGTGGCACGTCGTGTGGCACCTTACACGCATAGCTATGCCTATAGGCATCCGCACCGTGGCCGACATTCAGCGCCTGGATTCCCTCCTGGCCCGTATCATCAAGCGATGCTGGCGCCTGCCCCGGGACATGCCCACACGCGCGGTCATCCGACCCACATTGAGATACGGGATGGGGGTCGGCTCGCTACGCGCCACGTACGTGGAGTGCGCGTGCTGAGACCTCCAGCACGACCTGAATGACCCAGCAGGGCGGCTCGGGGTGATTGCGCACCGCATGCTGGCGCTCCAGGGCGCGCGCGCAGGTAGCCTGTCGGTCCCGCAAATTCGCAACGATGCGCAGTACTTCAGCATACTGAAGCGCCTAACGCTGCTGGGCACACACCGGCTCCGGCAAATGGCCCCTGGCAACCAGCCTATTACTCCGGGGTTGGCGAAACTAGTTGAGGCTACGAAATAGAAATAGAAATGGTTGCGACTCGTGTGCAACACGTGTCGTTATACTCAGGAGGGCGGGCGTGTCTAGGCCGAACCCCCACGCCCACCACCGGTAGTTGAGGCTATGACGACTGCGGGCAGCCCCGACGCAGGGCCCAGCCGGGTCCCTGAACACTCGATCCTGGTCCTCACCAATCTGGGCCTCGACATGTCCGACCTGGTGGACAAGAGCAGCAACACGCACCTCATTAGCACGGCGGACCTAAAGGCCCCCTACCCAGGCGTCAAGCCGCGCCACCAGCGCGCCCTGAATGTTGTTAGCCTCTACCTGAGCACCCACACCGAGCCTAGACCGCATGTTATCGTTGATAAAGCGGCGGGCGTGGCAGCGCACGGAGAAGTTGAGTCTGACGTGTCTGAGAACAGCAACGTGCACCCGTACGAGCAGCTATCATGGCCACACGCCGTAGACGAACACGTACGGCGAGTTGCTCAGGCCCCTACATAACTTGCACGCGGATGTGAAGCGGTGCTGCGACGCAGCGGCACATGACGGCTATACGAATGAAAGCTTGTACCTAAGCGGCTTTGTTAAAGAAGCAAAGCTACAGGACCCGCTACTTTCCAACGGTTTCGCTATCTATGGACAATGCCGTACCACAGCCCGCCGTGCGAAACGCGTACATGCTTCGCGTGGGTGTGCGACATAACAACAAGAGGGCTGCGCGCTTCAAAAATTCCCCCAAAGGCTGTGAGCAGGGATAGTGCGTGCCCGCTGTGCCGGCAACTCGACAGATGCACGCACATAGTGGGCGGGTGCAGAGGCCGACGCATGAACGCAGCCTACATTAAACGCCATAACTGGACAGTGGCGCGCATAGCGCAAGCCATCCTGCGGGGCCGTCACGGAGGTGGCTTCCTTCTTGCGGACGGGGGAAAGGACACCGAACGCCTCCCCGGCTGCCACGGCTCCCGTATCCCAAAATGGCTGCTGCCCAGCGTCGCCGACGAACTACGAAGGAAGCTCCGGCCAGATATCCTGCTCACCCCAAGCATCAGGGTGGGCCGCAACGGCCGCCCGCTGGCCCGTGTCAGCGACCCCAGCGCGCGCCGTACACACACAGTGCACATATTGGAGGTGGGGTTCGCCAGTGACACACGCCACGAGGCCAAACAGCACCAGAAACTCGAACAACACCAGCACCTTGTCGAACTGCTTACCGCAGAGGGCTGGCAGGTCAAATACACCCCGGACGCGGCCATCAGCATCGGCCACACCGGCACCATACGCAAGGACCTGCCTAAGCTGATGCGTGAGCTGGGCTGTGAACCCACGCCAGCCGACTCCTGCTGCCGAGACCTACATCGCCGCCTGGCAGTCACGTCTGCCTTAGCCATAGTGACCCTGCGCCGCGACCTGGAATTCAACAAGGGACAACGCCGCCGCCCACCTTAGGCGTCAGCCTAAGGGGGGCGGGATGGTTCATCACCACTCCCACCCCACCACGCCCCGGGGGACAGGGCGCGTAGGGGCCTTCGGCCCTCCTGATCGCCCTACCTCCTTTAATCACGGCGAGTTAAGCTCGCCGTACATCTATTTCCATTTCTATTTCGCCGCTGGGCGCTGGCCTGCCGGGCGCTGCACCACCGAGGCCCTCCGCCGGTGGCTACGACCTGCGTAACCTACGAGGTGAACTAAAGGCAGTGGCGACGGCATCCCCACACTCGCGCCAGCGCGCTGCAGCTTGCGTTGCTGCAGGTGGCGGTGCCAACGAAAGCAGGCCAGCACCGGGGCGCTGCTACACCAGACATGAACCCCACACGCTGTGCATGCCTGGGCCGCATGGTCCCTTGGCAACAGCCAGTTTCTGCTCAGCGTTTGTTTATTTCCTTCATCGGGCTTGCGCCACATGCAATACACTGTCTTACCGTACACGCCACTCACTCGCTCCGCCGTGCAACCCCCGCCGCGCGACATCCCGCCGGCCAACAGCCTGCCGTACATCACTACGCCGTGCCGTACCCCACATTCTGCCTGCCGCACCCCATTTTACGTCACTGCGCCTTCTGCCGGCCACACCCCGCCGTACACCACCTCAATGTGCCGTACATCAACTCATCATGGCGGGTTTTTTTGGGACCTCGAGGATTTCACGGCACTATGTGGCTGGTGACCCCACTTCGTGGTGGAAGCATCTGCCTGCCGCTGAGCTTGCGCTTAACAATGCTTTTGTTGAGAGCATTTAAACGACGCCGTTTCGTCTAAATTATGGCCTCGATCCCCTGACCCCGGCGTCAATGCTGGCGTGTTGACTGGGGGAAAAGGAGGCTGAGAGACGACGTCGCCGTGTGTTTAAGGAGCAACAATCTCTGTATAACGGTGTGGCTCTGTCGTGGTTGGCTGAAATGCAAGCTGCACTGCAACGTGCACACAAGGCTCTGCTTGCTGTGCGGGACTGTATGAAAGCATCCGCTGATTTGAAACGGCGCAAGCTCACGTTCCAAGTTACTTTGGTGACCGTGTACTTCTGCACACGAAGCATCTGTGTGTGTATGGTCCGCGCAAGTTGCTGCCTCGTTTTGTGGGTCCATTCACCGCTACTGAAATTATTAACGATGTGGCATATCGTCTGGATTTGCTCACGGGATGGCGCATTCACAACGTGTTCCACTAGTTCCACGTGTCTCTGTTGCGCCCATACCATGTGCAAAGGGCTTATACTATCTGAAAGAACCTCCGCCGCCTATTCTGGTTGATGGCGCGTTGGAGTTAGAAGTGGACTTTATTCAGAAGCACCACATGATTGAGGTGCCTTCTGGACGCAAGCACCGCTTTTACCTGATCCGTTGGAAGGGGCAAAGTGCTCTCTACGATACATGGGAGCCTGCTTCCAACGTGACGAACTGCGCTGATCTGTTGCGTGCGTACTGGCGAGGCGTCAAGTCTGAAGCGCCTCTGCCAGGTGTGTTTCTCAAGTCGTCGGGCGCTGCGTCGCCCACGCCTGAACCGCCCTCTGTGCCACATACTACGACTAAATACGGGCGCTCTGTGCGCGCCCCGGCGCGACTCTCGTCTATGTTCTGTGGGTTGTTGGCTGCCGGTGGAGTCCCTGTGACTCTGCTGCCCCACGCTGGTTCGTGCAGTAGCCAATTAATAAGCCAATACCGTTCTGCTGCTCCATCCTAACTTCTCCGTTCTGAAACCCCAGGCATTGCCGAGGTCGGCAATGAACCAGGTGGGGAGGAGTGTTACTTGAGACAAGGAATGTGTCCTGCCCTGGCTCCGCTACCAGTAAGCGGCATTATGACGTACGTGCCGCTACTGGCATTAGGATGTGCCGGATATGCAGAATACTCTGTAACGCGTTAACGCCGGCTGTGTGCATTGCATTGCCGTATCTTCGGGGCTATTAGCCCCGCTCTTTCTCTATCTCCGGTATCTTCCGATACCACCACACTTGGACCGGTGTAGCTCACGCTGGAGGACGGACTGAGGCTGCGCCCCTACCTTTTCCCATTCTGATGGGTTCGTACTTGTCCGAAGGTTGCCAACGGGTAGAAGCCGTTGCAATCGATCGCCTCAGACGTCCTCAGGGGTGACACAAGGTGACTTTCTGCTGCACGCACGCACCGGACAAACGTACTTAGTGTCACGGAGCCACGGGGACACGGCATTCCTGCATTTACTGCACGCTGTGCACATGTACAAAGTGCTAAGTCCGTGTCTCACCACTGCACGTTCTTATCTTAATGTAGCTCGAGCTACGACATGGAGTTCGTGCGTTTCGCGAAAGTATGTATGAAGATGCCTGGGATGTCTCTCCCTCGTTTTGCCTGTGGAATACAATGCCACGCGTTGCTGTCAAGGACAACGTAGGCTTGCAGCGCAGCAGAAGTACCAAAGTTCGGAATGTGCCTGCGAATGTCCTGAGAACATGATGCCGTTCATACGGTGTCTCAGCGTTCAAGATAATACAAGCCCATATAAACACACATCAGGCCTTTGTTGCAAGTCACGTGGCGAAGTGCAGTCCGACTGCGTCCAGCACCCATCGATCGCAGATACCGCGACAGGTTTCATTACTCTAACATCCAACAAATGATGATCATCTAACAACGCCTCCTTTGCTAGTTTGGCCCCGGGTTGGCGGGCGCCCAAGTCGTTAGGAGCAATCGGTCCGGCGGTTACGTGACGGCATCGTAGCAGGGTATAAAGCGGGGGCTTGCGAACCTCACCGTGTAACATCACGCTGTTGTCGACAGACGTCAGGTTACTCGCAGACATGGTACAAGTCGCTCAAGGATCGCGCGCTCAGCGCATGAGGCATATGAAGCTCGGCAACACCACCAGGTGTATGTCGCTGCTTCTTGCGAGCATGCTTTGCGTGCTGCTGGCTACTGGCGCCGCTGCGGCTCCGGTCACTACAGGTACGAGCCTCCTTCTTTGCTGCCGGCCCGTCCGTGCGATGCGATGAGGGCCCTGTAGGGCATAGCCAGGCGCCCGATGCTAAATCACTCTCTAAATGCAGGTGAGCTAAATCGCAGTGGTGCGAGTCTGTCCGCACGCACAGGAGGGATCGTCCAGCCTGAAGAAGGTCGTTACGCATGGTCTGTGGTCGCCAGATATTCGCAACGGTGCAAGAAGCTGCATATCATACTTGTCGGGGCGCGTTCTCTTGGATGGAATGCCGGCACACGCGCTTTTTGGCGCGTCGGCTCGATTTCCATATCAACGCGCACGAAACGTGACAGTGGCATTGCATTTGCACTCAAGCCGCACGGTCTGGCCTCAAGGCTAGGCAGTTACCCTGAGCGCCCTGCCGATGCAGGTGCCGCCCGCCGCACTGCCACGGAGACCAAGCGTGAGTGTCGCCTCTGCCTATGGCCTCTGCGCGCTCTGCTGGATGATGAAACTTCGTCTGAGCTCGAAGCCAACCACCCCCAGTCGCGGCGCGCACAGCACGGCATTGAAGGTACCGTGCCGTGTGGCGCGCCCAGGTTATGGCGCCACACGGCACGGTACCATACATGTGCGCGCGCGCCGCCGTGTGCACTGTGCTGCTCCCCAGCTGCCCTGGCTCCCGCCGCAACCGCGATCTGAGCCCTGCTGACACCCCAGCTTTGTCCTGACACCTCATGCGTTGCTTCGTGCCGTCCCGCCCACCAGTCTTCACCCGCTACCCGCCGCCCCGCGGCTCGTCGAGTAAGTGACCGCTGCGACGCATATAAAAATATCGCGTATAGTTCATGCCTTCATGCTGCCTGCGGCGCCAAAACCCGCGCATCTAAACCACCATCCGGCAACATCCTGCGTAGATGAGCATACCGAGCACCATCCCCAAGCTGGCACCGTTTTTGCTCGCGGCTTGCACCTTCATGCCCCCTTTCACTCCCTTCTAGACCAGGATTATGCAGCAACCGCGCCGCCTATCAGGGCTGCGGAAGGCACACGCTGCGTTGCCCGGGAGCCTGGTCCAACGTGCTCTGCCCGCTTGCCCCTGCCCCTGCGCACCCACAGTCCACCCCAGCCCTTCGCCGGCCCCCGAGCGCGCCTTCGACATCGGCCTCTGGTGAGCGCGTCGTGCAGCCGCATCGCATCTGCTTCCCTTCCGCATGTCGCCATGCTGCCGTACACGCATTCACAATGCCGTGCTGTGGGGTGCGCACCGCTACACCGCTGGTCACATTACCAAAAGTGCTATGCTGGCGACATACTCTCGCCTGCTTTGTCCTCCCGCCATGCCGGCGGCTGCGTGTGACGAGGTCGTCCTGCTTTGCCTGAGGCCCCAACGCTGTTGTGAGCCCGTTCTGTGCCTTGAGGTCCATCTGCACGATCTGCCGTACGTTGTCGTACAGGGGCGACCTGCCGTACAGCGTCCTGCAGGCCACCGTGGGCGTGCCCAACCTCATTGCGGGTGAGTCATCCTACGCTTAGCTGCTGCTGAAGCCGGGAAATGATGGATGGGGTTTCGTTGGGGCCAGAGAAGCAAGGGGGAGAGAGTGGCTGGCAGGGGCTGGAGAAGACGATATGATCAGGAACGAGGGATCTAGATCTGGATATAATCGTGTACAGGGGCGGTGGGGGCGGGGGCGCGGTGAGGTGGGGCCGGGGGCGGGGTGAAGCGGGGCTCACTCAGCTGAGCCTGGGGCAGGGCAGCACACATCAGGAAAACAAGGCCTCAGTGCTGCAGACAGCCGTGCGTGGGGTTCGGGCCTTGCACCGCATTTTCATGCCCCCGCTTCCCCCTCACCAACTCCTCACCCGCCACCTTTTCCCCCTCGCTCCCCGATCCCGCAGACATTAACGCCCACAGCCTCGCCTTCACAGTGCACGACGGTACGACGTGTGCCTTTCCAGTCAACTGTGGTCACCCCGGAACCCAGAAATATACAGCGAAAAACGAGCATCAAGAGGCGCAAATACTCCATCCAGTCGCCAGTTGTAATGGCAGTGCAGTGCCATCGATTGCTGCATGCCGCCCCATCGCATGCACACGATCACCCACACACGGCAGTGACATAGCGCACACCCCTGGAAGCACTTCGTGCTACCTCCTTGCCTGCCTATCATTCCAATCCTCCCTCCCTTCCTTCCCCCACACACGCCCGCAGGCGACTTGAAGCAGGGCAGCAACTCACCCTGCGACAATGCCATGTACCTCCAGGTACGGCAGATGCACCTCCAAGATTGCAGAACACAAGCGAACATGGCGAAAAGGCAAATCAGGACGGCTCTTGCATCCACCAAGAAACGGGCCGCACGATTGCAAACTTTTGGAATGACCGTGTCGGTTCGAAAGCTTTCATGTTCATGTTTGCATGTGCACATACGCAGGCTCTGGGCTTCTTCAACCAGCTCAAGGCCCCCGCCACCTTCACGCCCGGTGATAACGACTGGTGAGCCACGGGACCGGGTTGGGGTGAGGGCAAGGGGGGTGTCACGTTCCAGGCCACGCATGGTGAACCATGGCGGGGGCAGGGGCAAGCACGACGGCGTTCCTCGGGTAGTGGGCCATGTGTGGCATGGGGACGAGGGCAGGGGCCTGGGCGGTGCCAGGGGCGGGGGCGGGGGCAAGGAGGCAGAGCCCCACCCCCGGGACCCCCAGGGCTCAGGACCTCCAACCCCCCTGCCCAGATGTGCTCCGCCTTCCCTGTCGGAAATCTCCCACTTCGTTCCCATTTCGTTAATTTCCAAACCCCCTGCCCAGCGGCCACAAACCCATTTTCCCCTTTGACCCATCCCAGGACTGACTGCGACCGCGCCAACAACGGCGGCTTCAACTCCCTTGAGCGCCTGGACTACGAGCGGTCGCTGTTCTTCGCCACCCCCTACACGATGGGCCAGACGCAGCTGCTGCAGGAGGTACGAGGGGAGGGGGCAGGGGGAGGGGAGGAGGGGCAGGAGGGTGTGTGTGCACACGGCAAGGACCGCGTGACCAGGTAGAGGTAGGGCAGAGACCTGCTGCAGGTGATGATCGGTCTGTGGGGGCGGGGGCTGCACGCACGGTGGGGTGGGGGCTGACCACGCACCTGGGCCGCCCTCCCCTCCCACAGGTCCAGACCGCCAACCTGTGCCCCCGCTACGCTGCCTCCAAGCCCTACCCCCTGGGCCCCTGCCCGGAGAACCGGCGCTGGGTGCACAACGACGTCATGTTCATGACCGTTAATGTGCAGGGTAGGTGACTTCTGGTTGCTGCCAGCACTTTACGGTGACTCTTAATAGGTGACAGGCGCTTGGCCATGTTGTTGTTATTGCCGCTGCGTGCTGGATCCATCCTGCCGCGACCTGTGTGACGCCCACTTACCCCGACCCCTCTCCCGTCCCCCCGGGCCCGCTCCCCCCTGCCCCCTTCCCCCCAGGCTCCTGCAACAACCTGTGCGACACCAACCCCGACCCCGAGGAGTGGGCGGGGCGCAACGCTGCCAACCTCGCATGGCTGCGGGAGACATTTGACGCGGCGCGGGCGCGCAATGTGGTGGCGCTCATGATCATCTCGCAGGTAGAGTAAAGGATATTGTAGAGTATACTGTATCATAAGTCAAGCAATATAGAGTATGTATGTATTGCAGGCAATCCGTGCCTCGTATGTAGATCCTTACAGTAGCGGGGCTCTCAATCAACTCGCAGGTGCGCCCAACTACAGGCTGCCATATCCTAGGAGTGTGGGGTGGGGTGCGGTGGTGCGGCCGTGCAGCCGTGGGCAGTGGGCTGGGTTGTGGTGGTCGTGGGTGGGAATGGTTGTTAGGCGGAGTGGTTTGCGTATGGTTGGGTTGTTCAGTTAGTGTGTTGTGATGTGTGTTTCAGCCCTCCGTTTCTGGTGAGCTATTGGCCTAATCCATTGCCTCCGTCTCCTTGCCCTTTGCAGGCGAACCCCGGCTTTGACGGCAGCGACGGCACGCGTGCCCCCACGCGCGACCCCCAGACCCTGAATGCCACCGATGCCACCCAGCCCGACGGCTTCTTTGAGTGGCTCACAGCCTTGCGCTCGCTCACTATCGCCTTTGCCAAGCCCATCGCTTACGTCACGGTGTGGAGGGGTGTGGAAGGGGGACTTGGGAAGCAAGGGGGCAGTAAAAGTCAGGGGATGGAAATATGTTTTTATGGTTGCAACACGTGCAGAGCCCACGTAGACTACTTAAGCAGGGTGGGCTATGTGGGAACGAGTTCCCGCGCCCACCGCCGTGGGGAAGGGACGATAAGGGAGGAGGGATGGGAATCATCACCATGATTCATTTTCCATAAAGCAATGGGTTGCCGGTTGGTTTGCTGCATGCAGGGCGACTCGCACTACTTCCGGGTGGACAAGCCCCTGCTGGACAGGACCGGTGAGCGGAGGGTGGGGGCCCAGGGGACAGAAGGGGGCCTGGGGAGGGGTGGGGGCCGCAGGGGACCATGCGGGCAACACACAATGCCATCTAATCAGTCTGGTTCAGGGTAAGGTGTTCGGGGCAGCCCCTGACCTGAGCGGCTGTTATGCTTGTCAGGTGGGGAACCCCACCAACACGACCCACGCGCTCACGTGTCGTACCCTGCCACGGCACCTTTCAAGTCGCTGAATCTCCTCCCCACCTGGCCTGAACCCCTTTCCCTGAACTTTCAGGCAAACGCGTGCAGTGGTTCACCCGTGTGGAGACCTTTGGCAACAGCCAGGCCGCCGGGAACACGGACGTCACGTGGCTCAAGGTGCGTGCATGTGGTTGGTGCGGTGTTTCCTCTGGAATGAAGCTGTGAGGCGTTTGAAGGCGTGCACCGGTAGTTAATTGCCCAAACCCGCCCTAACAATGCCTCGCTCGCACATCACACTTGTTATCACCTCTCCTCAGCGCACTCATCTTCATGGTGCCGTACACCGTACTCCGCACAGGTCCACGTCGACCCCAACTCGCGCGAGGTCTTCTCCTACACGCCCATGCTGGTCCCGGCCAACATCCCCACCGACTACACAGCTCGCCGCAGCGCCCGCCGCGCGCTCAACGCCTGAGCATCGTCCCATACATGGATGTAGATACTGCCGAATGCTGGAGGCAGTGGCCACTATATGCGTTACGCCTGAGCAACCAGCACCTGCTGTAAGTGCTGGCAGCGCAGCTGGAGGCCGCCAGCGAGCACTACCGTTGGTCGTAAACGCTGTTGAGCGTGATTGGATAGCGTTGGCAGTGGCGCATGGAGGTGCCCGCCCTCTGCCGCCTGCCAACTTGGGCCGAGGCTAGCTAGTGCCTGGCGCGCGCTAACTTGTGCTGATGGTACGGCACCGTACATGCGGTAAAGCGATTCGGGTCAGCGTATAGCTAGGTAATCGTCGGGTCGAGCTCATGTCTGCTGGACTGACGCTGTTGTGACCTGCCCACGACCATGTCCTCACTGCGCCACTGCTCAGGCCCATGCACTGCATTCACCCATACAAACCGATCATATACATATGTGTCGAGGTGGGGGTGGTCTATACCTCGTGCGGCTCGTCATATGCTGTGTCGGTGTGGCATCGCGACTGCTGCCGTGCCCTTCCCTAATTCTAGCTATCGGACTTGCGGGTCGATGCGGAACTGTGCGGTACGGCAGAAAGCTTTACGGCGTGTGGGCCCCTGTGGCACCGCGTCGCTTACATGTCGTACACTTTGAGTGCACATGCGGATATACGGGTGAAGGCCTCCAACGGCCTGTGCGTCTATCTGTAGTGTGTACGGTACTATGCGTGAGACGGCGGGCGCGGGTGCGTGCTCCCTGGCTGCCGTAATGTGCGTGCGCGTGGGACCCATGTGCGATGCAGCCGGACGCATGCAGGCTGCCCCGCGCCGGAGTGCGGATGAGGAATGCAACGCCTGGCGGAAGCAGGCACACGCTCTTTGGCGTGATCCAGCAAGTCGATATCACGGACGGGAAGCTGCGCATCCAACGGCGGATGTTTTACATATGGATTCTACACAGTGGCACTCAGCTTAACCAGGAAGCGGTGTTTACATGGGATGGGCGTGACAGATGGCAAACTAAAAACCACCCCAAAGCCGGCAACCAGGAGACAACTCCTTTCAGCCGATTCCCCATGTCCCCCGCCCGGAGTGGTATTCAAGGCGAGGGAAAGCCTCCATACCACCCTTCAGCGCGCCCACCCTCTCAACACACCGCGCCTTAGACAAACGGCAGCGTGAAGCCACTGGGCCCAAGCACAGCACGCAAGACGTATGGAGTGGCGTCCTCCTGCCGGCGCAACTCACGACGCAGCAAGCGGCAGGCTGGGGGCCCCTTCTGTTAGCACCCCACAAAAACAAGTACACGCGCAGGCCACGTTCACTCAGATCCCGTCAGGACCTCACAGGCACACACACAGCAAACACACAGGCAAGCCACTGAGACACGCTTATCCGGCAGCGCTGCCGGAGTCCGGGTCGGCGACGTTCGGCCCCCTAAACACAACCCGCCCGCCCGCCGACGCGGCCAAGAAGGGGTGGTCCGGCGGCACGGCGTCCACCCGCGCGGCGGCAAGCCAAGGGCCGCAAACGAAGACAGGCGGATATAGAAATCCGCCTCAACATGGGCCCCAATGCGCCGGACAGCCGCGCGCGGGGCCCGCTGATTGTGCCCAGAACCCTCCGGCCGAGCTTGGTACAACAGCTGGCGGCCCTGATCTAGGGCGGCCACGGCGGCTAGGCACACAACGTCCCAGCTCCCAGGCGGGCTGCCGCACCCCCCCCCGGCGCCTTCACTGGCCACAGGGCCGCGCAGCCGAACGCCTGCAGCTCGGCGCCCGCGGCGGCCCCCAGTGCCAGCCCCATCACACTGCGCAGGTGCTGGCACGCAATGCGGCAACTTCGTCATCCGGGGCTTCGGCCACACCCAGGGCCTGCGCCACGAAGGCTGCGTGCTTCGCCGCCAGTTGGTCCCGCGCCGGCTGCAGCTGCAAGGTGGTCGCCACCTTCACGGTCAGGTCCAGTAGCGGCACCGCAGCGGGGCCGAGCCGCCAGCCGGCGGACCGCGCGACGGCTGGCCAGGCGGTGGTAGGCGGCGGGGCCGCGGCAGCCCCGGCAGCCTGGGCGGCTTGCGCCGCATCCCCGTCCCCAGCCCGCGGGTAGACGCGCCAGCAGGGCCGCGAAGCGGTCATGGGCGCCGAGCCTCGCCTGCAGCGCCGGCGCCAGCGGGCGGCGGGCCTCAGCGGAGCGCAGCTGCAGCACAGCCGCCAGGACATCCGCCCGGTACCACAGCGTCAGTCGCCGCTGCCGCCGCGGCGACGGTGCCACCCCAGCAGGCAAGGCCGCCAGCTCGCGCCGCACCCGCGCCGAAAGGCGGCCCAGCACCCAACGGCGTCCCCGACAGTGTGCAGGCCAGGCAGAGCGAACAGATCCGGGAACTCGACCTCCAGGCCGGCAGCCGCGTTACCCGTAGCGAGTAGCGCGGGCAGGGGTGCAGCGGCACACCAAAGGCCGGGGGCGCGGGCGGCCGGGGCCACGAAGGCCACAGGAGGCAGCGCAGGCGGCCGAGCAGGCGCGCCAGCGCGGGCGTCGTCGAGGCCGCCGCCGGAGCGCACTGTGAGGCGAGGAAGTCGCGCCCAGAGGCGAGTAGCAGGCTGAGCGGGTGCGCAGCCGGGCGGGCGCGACGCATGATGAGCGCCAGCGAGCGCCACGGCCGCCCAGGCTGGCGTCGCCGGCAGCAGCCCGGCAGCGCCCGCCATAAAGCGCACGGCGGGTGCAGCATGCCGCGCCCGCTGCACATGCTCCTTGAGCGGCAGCAGCCCGAAGCTGCCCTCGGCGGGCGGCGGCACTATGTACGCGGCTCCGACGCCCACTCCGCGGGCCCGCCGCTCCGCGGGGGACGCATCGGGCGGCAGCGCCACGTCCACGAAGGCCGCCACGGCGCCTCGTAAGGCATTAGCTCGGCGTCAGCGGGCAGGCCGGCAAATTCCAGGTAGTACAGGACGCGGCTAAGCTCGTAGCGTAATATATAATGTATAATATATAGTATATAGTATATAGTATATAATATATAATATATAATATATAATATATAATATATAGTATATAATATATAATATATAATATATAATATATATAATATATATAATATAAAAAATATATATATTATATATTATATATTATATAATATATATATGCATGCAGCCCCTGGCGCCGACCGCCGCCACGCACCCTGCCTCTGCTCTGCTGACGATGTCTACCGACCAGCAAGGTGACATCATCCAGGTACTAGTTGGGTCTTTACCTGGACGCCGCCCTGCACAACAGTCACCAGTCACGCATGCATGCATGCAGGACGTCAATGCAGGGCCCCCTACTGCTGCGCTTTACGAATGTCCGTCCAGAGGAACTCCCAAAGCGCCCCTGGTGCAGGGGACACAGACTCTGCCCCCTGGTATGCGGTCGCAATGACCTGCTGTGACAGAGTCTAGGTTATTCAAGCAGCGGCCGGAATTACACCGGGCAATGCAAGGGTGATTACCCTGGATCAGGGGAGATTTCCCCTGCCCTGGATCACCCCTTGATGACCAGCTGACCAGGGGTCGTCGGATCGTCGGGCACCTGCATGCCGCGCGCCTCTGGCGGGCGATGGCTGCGAGCCCCGAGCGCCCGCCAGACGCTGAGCACGGTCGTCGGCTCGAGAAAGGGGCGGCGGTGGCCAACTTGCACGGTGGCTAGCTATCCATGACCTGTCCATCCTGTCCTGTCTTGTCCTGCCACGGCCCCATCCCAAGTATGTCCGCGTGGGGCACACGCTGGTGCTGAACGAACAGCAGCCCTCGCGTCTGACACCCGAGCAATCCATAAGCTTATTACCGGTACATCAGCAGCTCGATGAGATCGACGCTACCGCGCGCAGAAGATGCAAGGGTTGCTGACCCGCGACTGCCCCTCCATCATCACCAGACAGCCGCCAGCAGTATGCACTCCCTCGCACACTGCCGCGCTCCCAAGCGGCACTGCATTGCCTGCTGACCTGCTTCATCAATTCGCGCACGCGTTGCCGTCGAGGCGAGCCCGTAATCGATCGAAGACGTGTATGTTCGCCTTGGCGACGGACCTGGCCTCCTGGCCTCCTGTCGCCAGTCATTTTGCACTCATCCCACGGCACCATCATTACTTGGGTCTTACGGGCCCATGTGCTCGCACTGATGAGCCCATGGACGGGTCTCCACGCGCCGACCGGCCACGCCCTCCACCCTGCAACCGCGCCCAGCCCCGCCGCCAACCCATCCCATCAGCGCTGCAGCCGGCGCCGGCGCCTCACGCCTCACGCCTCACGCCCCGCCGCCGCCGCCTCGGTCCTGGCCCCACGCCGCATAGCGCTCCAAATCCTGCGGACTCAGCGCCGGCCGCACCGAGCGCAGCGCCGACGCAAAGTGCCGCCCAGCCACGGCCTGCACGCGGCGGCCAACATTGCCGGCAGCCGCCTCCGCACCGGCAGCGCATGCTCCCTGCGTCGCGACGCCGGGCTCCGGGGCCGGACCCCCGCTGGGCCCCAGCTCCTCGCGCAGTGCCGCCAGCGCCGCCTCCCGGCACACGGCCGCCAGCTCCGCGCCTGCAGGGAGCAGGGAGCAGGGGGCAGGGACATGGTCAAAATGGCAGGGGCAAGGACACAGGCCGCCGGCGCGCTGAGCTGGCCAGCAGGACAGGGGGAGGCCGCAGCACGCGGGCCGGGGTGGTCCTGACACTTGGCTTGGGCGCTGCACCGTTGGTGGGGCCGCATGGGGGTTAGCACACGCACCAGCGCCCCATGCAACGCGGCGTCAGCCAGCACCCAACAGCGCCCCCTCGCCAGGGCGGGCTGTCTGGTGCCACGAGGCGCGACCTTCCGCAGCCACGGAGCCAAGCCGCACACCCGCGCCCACCCGTGTAGTGCTCGGTGCTGCCCGCCACTGCCGCCAGGTCCACGTCGTCCGCCAGCGGCAGCCGCCGGCAGTGCACGCGCAGCGCCGCCAGCCGGCCCGCCTCGTCGGGCGGCGGCACCAGCAGCAGCGCGGTGAAGCGGCCGGGGCGCAGCAGCGCAGAGTCCACGGCGGCGGGCCGGTTGGTGGCGCCCAGCACCAGCACGCCTGGCGTGGGCGGCAGGTTGCGGGTGGGAGGCGTGGCGGGCGGACACGAGGGATTGGGATCCGCTACGGCAGCCGCGGGACGTGCTGGGCTGGGCTGGGATAGCGACATGTGCACATCGTTCAGCTGTGCCCTGACAGCTGTGCCATGTTCCTCATTGCCAAGTGCACTGCAGCCGCTACGTATATGCGCACATTGCATTGGGGTATGGCATGGGTAATTGGCATGGGCAACGGAATCGTTCTCGACACCGCTACACAACACGCCACGTGCATCGTATGCGCAGTGCGCGAAGTGCGCCTGCCCGCCGCCGCCAGCTCGGCCCCACCCGCGGCGTGCTCGATGCCGTCCATCTCGGTCAGCAGTGTGGTGAGCAGCCGCACGCCCGAGTCGGGGCCGCCGGAGGAGCCGCCGCCCTCCTCGCGCCGGCCTGCAAGGTGGTTGTGGGCAGGGGCCGCAGAGGATTTACAGGGAAGGCAGGCGGGCGGGCGGCTCACAGTGCGGCGCCGCATGGCCGCCCGGCGCGGCTTCGCACTGCGCCAACTGCCTCATCGCTTCCACAGCCAGCCGGCTGGACCGATCGAGGGGCACCTCGCCTGTCGCCGCGCCGTGTCGGGCGCAAACCCACACCCACCGCCCCACGCCCTCACCCGCCACTGTCTCCAGCTCGTCCAGGAACAGGATGGACGGCGCCGCCATGCGCGCTCGCTTGAAGGCGTCCCGCAGCGCCGCCTCGCCCTCGCCCACGTACATGGAGAACAGCTGCGCGCACGACAGCGCCAGGAAGGTGGCGCCAGAGGCGGTGGCGGCGGCGCGGGCGAGCGTGGTCTTGGAGCAGCCTGCGGGATGGGGAGAGGGGGCCGGGGCGAGGGGCCGGCGACGTGGCCCAAGAGGCGCCACGAGCGCGGCGGTGGGCTGGTGGTGGGCGTGGGGCCTCCCCACGCACGCCTGCCTTCCTGAACGATACGACACGCCGGGGGACATGCCTCGGCGGCCATGTGTGCAGACGGCGCTGTCGTCCCAAGCCCCAAACCCAAGCCGGGGCCGCAGCCCCTGCCTACCCGGCGGCCCATGCAGCAGCACGCCCCGCGGCGCCGCCAGGCCCAGCCGCTGGAAGGCGTCCGCGTGCCGCAGCGGCCACTCCACCGCCTGCCGCAGCCGCCGCTTGACGTCCTCCAGCCCGCCCACGTCGTCCCAGCTGCGGCCGGCAGACGGCGCCGGAGAGGAGCGTAAACACGTGTTCCCGAGAGGGGCGTGTGGCACTTCGCAGCAGCCCTCACCTCAAGCCCCGCCCCAGCCCCGCACCAGGGGCCCAACCACGCCAGCCCCACCCCACCTGACGGGCGGTATGTCCACCTCCGCCCCCCGCACGATGGAGGGCCGCACCCGCCGCAGCGCCGCCGCCAGGTGGACCGGCCGCACCACCAGAGCCGGCGGCGCCGCCGACCCCGAGCCCCAGCCCGGCCCCGCCAGCGGCGCTCCGCCTCCTCCCGCCGCTGAGGCGGCGGCGGCGGCGGGCCCTATGCCGTACGCCTCCGCCGCCACCTCCGCCAGCGCCGCCATGGCGGCCTCGCGCGCCGCCGCCGCCAGGTCGGCGCCGCTGTAGCCGTGGCAGGTGGCGGCCACTGTGGCCAGGTCCACGTCGGGGGCCAGGGCGAGGCCGCTGGTGTGCAGTCTGCGACGGGGGTGCGCCAAGGCGGCGTGAGAGCGGATGATGTGGGGTGGGGCGGGGTGGGCGATGCAAATTGAGGAGAGCTGGGACGCCTGCCGGTGTGCCCCTGGGCACCCCACATGTGGACAGGTTCGCCATGCCGCTGCCTTGGGTACCTTAGCGGCCACGCCCAAAGCTCTGCGGCTGCCCGCTACCCGGCCTTGTCGCCGCGCCCCTCCCCACCGCCAGCCGCCAGCCCGCACCGCAGTATGTCGGCGCGCTGCCCCGCATCCGGCAGCGCCACCAGCACCTCGCGGTCCAGGCGCCCCGGCCGCCGCAGCGCCGGGTCCAGCGCGTTGGGGCGGTTGGTGGCGCCCACCACCACCAGGTGGCCGCCCGGGGGTGCAGGGGCGGGTGGGGCGGCTGCAGAGGGGGCGGAGGAGGCGGACGCGGTGGAGGGGGCGGAAGGGGAGGCGGAGGCATCTGCCAGGCCCGTGGGGCGGCCGGTGGCGGCTCCGTCGATCAGCGTGAGCAGCTGTGCCACGAGGCGCGAGTCGTGGGAGGCGCCAGCGTCGCGGCGGGGGCACAGCGCGTCCACCTGCGGGTGGGGAGGGGAGGGGAGGGGAGGGGGAGGGGGAAAG
>BDDC01000735.1:20586-32916 GCA_001662425.1 Chlamydomonas sphaeroides
CAAAGAGGAGGCGCCGCCGGTAAGGGGCGGCGTCGGGCGCAGGGAGGGGGCGGTGGAGCCGGGGGCTGTCAGGCGCGGCACCAGCGGGTGGGTGGGCCTCGGCCGGCCACACGTGGCGGTGTCCCTGCGGGGCCTGCGAGACCGCACACCCGGCCACCGCTGGCCTCGCAGCCGGGCGCACGCCGCAGGCCACCCAGGGACACCGCCGCCACCCGCGTGCAAGCAGTGGTACAGCTAGAGGCAGCGCACTGCTCAGTGGGCGAGGTGCCAACGTACACCGCACATCGGACGAGATCACGCAAACAACAACTCCTTAGCGTGCGGATGAGGTCTTGTGCGCCGCCGCACCTCGTCCAGGAACACCACCGCCACACGACCCGCGTCCGCGTCCGCCTGCGCCGCGGCAAAGGCCTCGCGCAGCCGCCGCTCGCTCTCGCCCGTGAAGGCGCCCACCACCCGGGATGACGTCACCACGTGCATAGTCGCGCCGGCCTCGGCTGCGAGCGGATCGGGCGGGCAGGTGCGTGGGTGGGTGGGTACGGGTGTAGCAGGGGTGAATGTAATGTCGGGGGAGCGCGGGGGAGGCTCGGGGCTCGCAGGGCTGTGAAACCGGGCCACGCGGCGCGAGGGGTGGCAGCGCCAGGAGCCGGGGGCTCGCGAGGCCCAGGCCGTCGGCGGCCGCGGCCACACCTGTGACGCTCTGCACCAGCAGCGTCTTGCCGCAGCCGGGAGGGCCGTGCAGCAGCAGGCCGCGCGGCCAGCGCACGCCCAGCGCAGCGCCCTCGGCTGCCAGCGCAGCGGGCCAGGCTATGAGCTCGCGCAGCGCCTGCAGCGCCGTGGGGCTGCCCGCGACCCGGCTGGCGGTCGCGCCATCCGTGGCAGCAGAGGGCTCCGAGGGTTCTAGGGACAGCGATGACAGCGCCAGAGCGGCCGCATCGGCGTCAGCATGCGTGGGCGGCATGGGGCCGTGCCGGGAGATGGTCGTGACGCGCTGTCGGCCCTGAGCGGTGCCGGCTAGAGGGCTAATGCAGATAGCTGGTCAGCTGGTTTAGCAAGAGTGCGCTGCCTTCAAGCCGCCGCACGATGTGTCAGCAGCATGCTGGTCGGCTGCGGAGAAGCCCGCGAAGCAACGTAGCTATCGCATACATAATGTGGTCGCCGTTGTCTCGTTGGCACTATTATTTTACACACTGCAAATCGACAGACGGCAGCTTGTACGTGTGCTGAGCCGTGCGCGCTATGGCGTCTGCTGCGCCCAAACAAGAAGCAGTCGATGAGTTGTTTCTGCCGGGTTCATGTCATTGCCGGACAAAGGCGACACGTGTTCGTGCCGTTCACCCGCCTTCAACTTGTCTCACCCAATCCGCCCCCAGCCCGAGTACAGCAGACCCCTGCGTATCAACCATCTGCAGCTCTGTTGGTACTTGGTTATACCATGTTCTTGTCACCCATCGCCCGTTGCCTGCACATAACACCGTCCGTCACCGTCAACGCGGGCGGGCGCAACATCGCCCGGGCGGGCCGAGAAGCGCACCCGGTGCACAGTACGTCAGGGGGACACTGCATCAAAGAATGTAAGAATGCGGCTCCGATCGCCGGACTCCGCATGCCCTCATGCCCCTAGAGCCACCCATGCACGGAAGCCACAAGTGGGCAATCGCCCTCCCGGCCTGTCGCCCGGGCACACCAGCCGCCCTCGAGCGAGCAGGGTCGCGCACAGGCCGCCGCTACGACCGGTATCAATGTAACCAAGAGCCCTTGGCGTTGGTGTCAATGAAGCCAGGGCGAAATGCCTTCAGTGAATCCCAGCCCATGCGGGCGCAGGCGAAATGTCAAATCAAGTATCTCCCTCCGGCCGCCCTCTACGCTGCTGGGCAGCCGGCCAAGCTGGCCGCAACACACCCCACACGCAGCCCCACAACACGCGCGTAAGCCCATGTGCGGACGCCCACGGCCGGCCGGCCATCACAGGACACCGGGTTAGGCATCGAAGGATGCCACCCTGCCTGACTCTATCAGCTCTAACCGCGGCGTCTCCTTGACGCCGCCGCTGCCGCCGGCTGCAACGCCGCCGCCGCCGGCCCGGCCGCCGCCGCCGCCGTCTGACCCCAGCGCCGCTGTCGCGGCAACCAGCCAGCCTCTGCCCGCGGCGCCCTCGCTGCTTGGGCCGGCGGCGGCGCCGCCGCCGCCGCCAGCGGCCACCCAGCCGCCGCCGAGCGCGCCCGCGGAGCGCGGTCCCGGCGCGCCGCCGCTGGCGCCCGGGCTCTGGCCCATGCTCCTGCTGGCCCCGACGAACGACGCGCCCGCGGCAAGACTCTCCACCCTCATCACGCCGCCGCCCTCGGCCTCGCCGCCGCCCTCCGCCTCCACCGGCGCCAGCACCACCCCGCTCACACTGCTCACACCGCCCGCCGATGAAAACGACGACGCCTTCCCAACCGCCGACGCCGGCCGCGCCGCCGGCGCCGGCGTCACCCGCGCGACCGCGAACGACGGGTGCCGGCCGCCCGCTGGCGGCGGCGCTGCCGGCGGCTTCGCCGGGCCGGGCTCTGCCAGCTTTCCGCTGCCGTCGAGCGCCGCGGCCTTGGCCGCCGCCAGGGCTTCCTTCGCCACGGCCTTGTCCTTGGCGGAGGCGGCCTGCGACGCGGCCTCCGCCGCCTCCTGCTGGCGCTGCTCGCGGCGCTGGCGCCATACGCCCATCTGCAGCCGCACCGCCAGCCGCAGCGCGAGGATGGCGGGCACGACGGCGGTGAGCAGCATGGCAATTACCTGGGGTGGGCGCAGGTGTGGGGGGCGGAGAGGGGCGGAGAGGCGTGGAGAGGCAGACAGGCGGAGTGCACTCCGTGGGAGAGACAGCAGGCGGCATGCCTTTCCCCTCCCCTTCCCCCCAACCCGCTTCAGCCGCACCTGGATGCCAAGCACCAGCAGCTCGCAAACCAGCATGGCGTCGCCCGCGGTCTTGATGCGGATGGAGGCCACGTACAGGAACGACAGCCCCGACGAAGGAGGCGGCGGCGCGCCGCTGCCGGCCGGGTAAGGCGGCGCCGCCGGCGGGTACGGCGGCGCCGCCGGCCTGGCGGCGGCTTCTGCCTGGCGGCGCAGCTCCTCCTGGCGGCTGACGGTGCATATGACGACGATGCAGGCGCACGCGGCCACCTCGAGCCAGGAGCAGGCCACCTCGGCGGCGATGAGTACGACGTTGATGTACGGCAGGATGAACAGCATGTACGACGCGTACGACACTTTGAAGACGAGCAGCGCGATGTTGGCGCCCAGGGCGGCGGAGGAGGACGAGGGCATGCGGCTGCCGGACTGCAGCCCCAGCAGCACGGCGGGGATGATGGCGTTGAGCAGCACCTGGGAGGGGGCAGGAGGGGGGAGAGGGGGGGACGGAGAGGGCGGCAAACGGAGACATGGAGTTGGGTTCGTGCCGTTGGGCGGTGGAGTCGCGCGGGGACGATCCGA
Organism: Chlamydomonas sphaeroides; assembly: GCA_001662425.1. Lineage (NCBI taxonomy): Eukaryota > Viridiplantae > Chlorophyta > Chlorophyceae > Chlamydomonadales > Chlamydomonadaceae > Chlamydomonas > Chlamydomonas sphaeroides. The sequence continues at coordinate 24,052 of BDDC01000735.1, forward strand.
GGGCGCCGAGCAGGGTCCTTTGGGGCGGCAGGCAGCCCCCGAGCAACCCACAGCAACCCACAGCAACCCACAGCAACCCACAGCAACCCACAGCAACCCACAGCAACCCACAGCAGCCATCCAGCAACCCACAGCAACCCACAGCAACCCACAGCAACCCACAGCAACCCACAGCAGCCATCCAGCAACCCACAGCAGCACACAGCAGCACACAGCAGCACACTGCGACACAGGCGTCGCAGGCGCGTACCGCGACACAGTCCTCGTGTCGACCCAGACACACAGGCTTCCGTGACGCGCACATGCCGTCCTCCCGCCCACCGCCGAACATTACTCCGGCTTCCCTGGCCCTGCCTCCCCTCCTGCGCCCCTCACCGCCGCATAGAAGGTGACCGCCAGCGCCCGGTGCCCCTGGTGCTCCTCGAACATGAGCCCGTAGCGCTCAAAGATCTCGGCGCGCGCCAACAGACGCCGCGTCTCGGCGTCCGGGCCACCGCCATCGTCCTCGTCCTCGTCCTCCTCCTCGTCGCTGCTGCTGTGCAAGTCTGGGAGCGGCTCTGGCTCCGGCTCCGGCTCTTCCGGCGGCGGCGGCGGTGGCGCTGCCGCCGCAGCGGGCGGCTCGGGGCGGATCGACTCGATCAGGCGCGGCGCGAAGCGCCGGCCGCCGGCGCCGCCGGCGCCGCCGCCGTCGAGGTCGTTGTCGACGTCGTCGTCGGCATGGCCGGCGTGCTGCATTGCGGTGACGGCGCCGACGACGGCGGCGGGCTTGCCCCACATCCTCGGCGCCCTGCCGGCGATGACGGTGTCTGAGTGAACATTGACACCAAAGGACAGGAGGGCCATGGGCGCAGTAGCGAACCGGCCCGGGCGGACCGGGCTCGGGGAGCTTGGCCGCTGCTCCACATCGCCAGCGGCGGCGCCGCCAGCCGGCTCGGACGGGCCGTCGCCGCCGCCGGCGGGCGTGTCCGTGGCGTCGGCGGCTGCGTCCAGTGGGCCGCCGGTGCCGCTAGGCCGGGGCATGGGCTGCTGCGGCGGCCCAGCGGACCGGCCGGCGGCGGCGTTGGCGGCGGCGGGCCCTCCGGTGGCAACGGTGGCGGCCCAGCCGGCGGCGAAGAAGCCAGCGTATCGCGACTGGCCGCCGCCGGCGGTCGGCGATGCGCCGGTGCGGCTCGACGTCGCTGCCAGGTGGGGCTGCAGGTCCGGCGGCGGCGGCAGCTCGCCGCTGCCGCTGCCGGCGCCGAAGTCGTCGCCCAGTGAGCCCGCCGCCCGCGGCACGCCGGACACGTAGGCGCCGCCGTCAGAGGGCCGGTAGGGCTTTGGCGGCGGCGGCAGCTCCACTGGCAGAGCGACCATGGAGCCCTTGCTGCGGACCGAGCGGCCGCCACCAGCGGCGGCGGCGTCGCCAGTGACGTCGGAGGAGCTGCGTGCCGCCGGCACGACCCTCCTCAGCGCCGACTCCCAGGACGGCACGGCGATGGGCGTGGGCGCGTCGACGCCCGAGCCCGACTTGGTTGCTGGTAGCGGCGCCGACGGCGCCGACGGCAGCGGCGGAGCGTCCGCCAGCGGCAGCGGCGCCGGTGGGCTGGATGCGGAGGGCCGCTCCGAGTTCAGGCCCGGCGGCTCCGGGGTCCCGTCACGGACCATGATTGACATGAGCTGCAGCGGCGGCGCCGCGAAGCAGGCCGGCCGCGCCGGCCCGTCGCCGTCGCCGTCGTCGTCGGCCGCTGCTGCCGCAGCCGCCGACGGCGCCGCCACGGGGCCCGTGATGTCGGGCCCGGCGATGATGCTCTTTCGCCGCTGCGGCACCCCAAAGCCCATGAAAGTGAACTCGTCGCCTCCGGGCGGCGCCGCGGCGGTGGTGCCGCCAAACGTGACCCTGGGCCCGCGCGGCCCATCGCCGCCGCCGCCGCCGTCGTTGCTGGGGCGGGTCGAAGCGTTGCCGTCAGACTCAAGCGACGCATTGTGCGGCAGCGCCAGCTGCGCCGCGCCGCGGGTGGCGGCGGCGCCGCCGCTAGAGCGCGCCGCCGCCAGCGCCGCCGCCTGGGCGTCGTCGGGCCCCGTCCACGAGCGGCGCGTGCTGACGGGCATCGGCGACATGCTGCCGCCGTCAGCGGTGGCGTCGAGCGCCTCGGCGTCATCGTCATCGAACGAGCCCACCGGCTGCAGCGGCACCGGCGGCGCCGCCGGGGGCGGCAGCGGTGCCGGCGGCGGCGACGGCATGGCCGCGCCGCGCCACGCGCCACGCGACGGCGACGCGCCGCCGGCGCCGCCAGGACGCGGCGCCGTAGGCGGCAGCGGCGCCGGCGCGCTCGCCGCCGCCGGCAGCGTGGCCACGCCGAGCGTGGCGCTGCCGCTGTGGCTGTCGAGCTCCGCCAGCGCCGCCGCGAGGTCGTCGTCATCGCTGCCACCGCCGCTGCCGTCGGCGTCGACGCCAGCGCTGGCGCCGCCGGCGTCCGGTACGGCGCCTGGCGCGGACAGCCTGTACCTCCGAAGCGGCCAGGGGGAAAAGGGCTGAGTTTGATTTGGTGTCCGGCGAAAGGACTGCCGACCCCAAGGTTGGCTCCCCACACCTCCTGCCCCGTGGCCCCGCATGCTGCCAACACCCCTGCACCCTTCCTTGCCTGCACAGTCCCTCCCTCGGCCCCCACCTGAGCTGCCTCGGCTGCTGCAGCCGCGACGGCGGCCGCAGATGCGACAGCTGGCCGCTCATCACCCGCAGCGAGCCGCCGCTGCCCAGCACCACGCCGCCGCCACCGCTGCCGCCGCGGCTGCCGCCGCCGGCGCTGTTAGGGCCGCTGCCTCCACGGCCGCCCCGGGCGACGTCGCCGGCGCTCATCCGGCGGTGCGCGCTGGCGACGCCGCTGCTGCCGCCGAGCCGCAGAGCGATTGGAGCCTCGGCCGGAGGGCCAGGCGGGCCAGGCCGGGCCGTGGGGGTCGCGGGTCCGGTCAGCGTGCCGGCGCGCGAGGAGCCCCCGCTGGCGGTGGGCGGCGCGAGTCCGGCGGCCAGACTCCAGGCGGGCCGGCTGGCCCGGCCCGGTCCGGTCGGGTCGGCGGTGCCGGAGTGCGCCGAGTCGGCAGCGTGCGCGGCGGCGCCGGCGGCGCCGCTGGCGCCGCCGCCTCCGGCGATGCGCTGCTCCGCGCGCTGCTGGCGGCGCCGCTGGCGGCGCTCCTCGCGCTCGGCGGCGGCCTCGGCGGCGACGTCGAGGGGGTACAGGCAGCGCAGCGCGGCGCGGAGGCTCATGCCTGCGGTGTTGGTTTGTGGTGGCGGCAGGTGCGGTCAGGCGATGGCAGCCGAGCGCTGGCGGCCACTGCTCCAAGCAGGACCACGACCCGCCCGCAGCCACGACCGCAAAAGGGGCGCCGCATTCCGAGGGCCCTGCCCCGCCCAGCGCCCTGTCGCCGCCCCTTCACGCCCTACCGCGCCCGCCGCGGCCCTGCCCCTCCCTCGCTACAGCCGCCCCAATCGCAACCCCCTGCGCACCAGCCGCCAGGTACTTCTGCGTCCTGTACGGCTCCAGCTCCATCAGCAGCCCCCCCTCGGGCTTGTTCCACTGCCCAAGCTGCAGCTTGCACAGCAGCGCCTCCAGCCGCCGCCCGCCGGGCTTGGCCTTCTCGCCGCCCTCTGCCCCCGCCTTGTCGCCGCCGGCAGCACCTGGCGCGCCGTCGGCGGCGGAAGCGCCCTCGGCGTCGGCGTCGCCGCGGCAGAGCCGCCAGCGCCGGCGGCGCAGCTGCGGCGGCTCCGCCGCAGGCACACCTGCCGCCGCCGCAGCAGCTTTGCCACCATCGGCTGGTGGCGGCGCCGCCTCAGCCGTCTCCGCCGCCTCCGCTGCGCCGTCGGCGTCTTCACTAGGCGCGGCGCCGTCGTGCCGGGCGGCGGCGATGCGGCCGCTGCCGGCGGCGCTGCGGCCGCTGCCGCTGCTGGCGCTCCAGGTGAGCGGCCGCACCGCGTCATGGTCGTGGTCGCGGCCCTCGCCGGCCGCCTCCCACGCCTCCGCCACGGGCTGCCCCGCCGCCGGCTTGGCGCCGCCGGCAGCGCCGACGCCTGACGCACCCTCGGCCTCGGCGCCGTCGGCCTCGGCCGCTGGCGTGACGGCCCACTTGGGTTGGTACGCGAGGCCCAGCTGCCGGTAGGCGCGGCGCACGCGGAACTGGCAGGCGCGGCGAGGATGGGCGCAGGGGCGGCGGTCAGAGCGGCGGACTGGCGCCGCAGTCGGCTGCGGCTCGGCGGCTGACAAGGAGCAGGCCGTCAGGCCCACCAGCCGAGCAGAGGCGGGTTGCCCCGACCCGTTCATGTGCGCGTCACTCACCACGACCCACACCGCTGCAGCCAGGAAGGTGACGATGAGCGCCGCCAGCATGCCGCCCACCACCGCGGGCATGATGCGGCCGCTGACGGCGGAGGCGGCGAGCAGCATGGCGGAGGCGCCGGAAAGCGAGACCAGCGAGAAGGCGGCCACGAAGAGCTCGGCGAAGGGGAAGACCAGCCAGGAGGGCAGCGAGGAGCCGCTGGGGGGAAGGGAGGGCGAGCGAGAGGAGGCCGCGCGAGAGGGAGGGGAGGGGATGGAAGCGGGGCGGGCAGGTGCAGTGCGACGCCGCACGACGGGCAGCAGCCGAGCCCAACGATGCCCCGGGGCGTTGCTGGCGCCACCCCCTTCCCCTTGCCCTCTTTCCTCTCCCTGCTGGCGCCTTCCTCTCCGCCGTCCCTCCTCCCCTCCCTGCCCCTCCCTCCCCTCCCTCCTCCCCTTCCGCTGCCCCTCCCTCCCTCCCTCCCTGCCGGCCGCCCCACCGCAAGCAGCCGGCGTGGCGGTACAGTCGCAGCACCGCCCAGTGCAGCGCCAGCGCAATCAGCAGCACCGCCAGCACGTTGATGGCCTGGCAGGGGGGGAGGAGCGGGACGGGGGGAGCAGGGAGGGGCAGGGAGGGGCAGGGTCAGGGAGCAGGGAGGGGCAGGGAGGGGCAGAGGTCGACCTCGTCCCAGCCCAACCCGTCTCCCCGCGTGTGGTCACGGCTCGCACCGCCGCCCGCACGCGAGCGCACGCGCCAGCACGCGGCCGTCAGCTCCCATGAGACATGCGAGCCGCCTCACGAACGGCTGGTCCGTGTGCATGGGAGCCTGCCGCTGCCTTCGCTGCGGCTACACGCGCGCGCGCTGGTGGCGGTCGCAACGTCGCCGACAATGGTGATGGGTTGGGCGGGCTCTGAGGGAAAGGGCCCGGGCCTTCGGCACGGTACCCGCTCGGCCCCTGGCATATTCGCACCTCCCAACACAGACGGCCCCCACCTTGTTGACGGCCCCTCCCAACCCAACCCATCCCCCCTCCCAACGCAGAAGGCCCCCCCCGCCCCCACCTGGTTGTAGGCCTTGAGCTCGTTTGGCGGCACGTTGCGCAGGTTGAAGGTGGAGAATGCCAGGTTGAGCCAGCCCAGGTCCTCATTCATCTGGGCGACAGGGGAAGGGGAGGGAGGGATGTGCGGTGTAGGTGTGGTGGGCGCGCTGGTTCAAGCTGAGGGGACAGGAAACGACCCCATCCGGACAGGGCAAGGGAGGGAACCGAGGGCATGGCCACGTTGGCCGGCACGTTGGGGCTCGGCCTAGCGACGGCAGCCTAGCCAGCCCAGGCCCGCGGCCATTGCAGGGCTGACGAGAGGGAGCGGAGCGCCGAGCAGTGACGACGGGCCGATCCAAGGGACCAACAACAGCACCCACACCTACAACTCCGGCCCCCAGCCCCCAGGCCTCAGCCCCCCGGCCCCCAGCCCCACCGCGCGGTACTGCTGCGTCGAGTTGGCGGCCGCGTTGGTGGAGAGGCTGAAGAACTGCAGGTGGCTCATCATCATGCTGGCAGCCACAGCGCCGCCCGCGCCCATGCCGCCGCTGATGGCGCTGCCCGCGCCGCCGCCCATGCCGCCCGCCACCGTGGAGGCCAGGCCGGCGGCGGTGCCGGCGGCGGCGGAGGAGGCGACGCTGGCGGCGACGGAGGAGGCGACGGACGCGGCGACGGTGGAGGCGACGGTGGCGGCGACGGTGGTGGCGGCGACGGCGGTGACGGCCTCGCTGTTGGTGTTGATAGCGCCGCGCTGAGGGGGAAAGCGGGGAGAGCGGGGGAGGAGGGGGGAGGGGAGGGGGGAAGGGGAGGGAGCAGCGGACCAGTGAGCCAGTGCCGGGGCAGAAGCTCCGGCGGGGAGTGGAGGGAGGCGAGGGCAAGGCCGGGAGGGGAGGGGAGGGAGGACAGCGGCGAGCATGGGGGAGCCGCAGGAGGCCGCGGAATGCCGCAGTAGGCTGTAGGAGGCTGCAGGGGGCTGTGCAGGGGCTGGGTTGGTGGCGGCAGGAGTGCAGCTCGGCACCCGCTGGGAGCGTGGGGAATGGGGGTCATGGGCGCAGCGGGCTCCGCGAGCAGCCCACCCGGAACAGGGGCGGGCATTGGCCAACTTGGTGAGACTGCTATAGCCCATCATGGGTTTCACTACGGCACCTTGGTTATTTACTATGTCAGCACTACTATGCTAGCATCCCACCTGGAACACGGGCGGAGGTGGCGGCGGTGGCGGCGGCGGGTCCGCGTATGGCGGAGGGCTCGGCAAGAGCGGCGGCGGTGGGCCTGGCGACGGCGGCGGCGGGTCGGGCGAGGGCGGCGGAGGGCTTGGTGACGGCGGCGGCGACGGCGGCAGCGGCGAAGGCGGCGAGGGCGGCTCGGGGCTGGGCGGCGGCGAGGGCGGCGAGGGGCTGGGCGGCAGCGGTGGAGCCGGGGAAGGCGGCGAGGGGCTGGGCGGCAGCGGCGGAGCCGGGGAAGGGGGCGAGGGGCTGGGCGGCAGCGGCGGAGCCGGGGAAGGGGGCGACGGGCTGGGCGGCAGCGGCGGAGCCGGGGAAGGGGGCGACGGGCTGGGTGGCTCGGGGCTTGGCGGGCTGGGGCTGGGCGGGAGCGGGCTGGGCGGCCGGGGGCTGGGCGGGCTGGGCGGCGGTGGGCTGGGCGGCAGCGGCGGCGAGGGCGGCGGCGGCGCGGGGGTGAGGATCTGGTCGTAGGCCGAGGGGCCTGCGTGGGAAGGGAGGCAGGCAGCGGCAGGCCAGGGGAGGGGGCAGCAGCGCTCTCTCTGCGGCCGCCGCCAGGAGTACCTGCAGCCTGCAAGGCGGCAGCCCGGCCACCGCTGCCTCCCTCCCTTTCTCCCTCCCTTTCTCTGCTGCTGCTCCACTACCCCCACGCGGCGCTCCCACCGTAGGCCGCCAGCTCGAACAATCTAAAACTACACAACCTATGCAGTAATCGTCGTAGTTGCAAGCGAATGCATCCAGGCTTCCGGAAAGGAGACTGGCAACCCCACCCACCGTAGGCCGCCAGCTCGCACAGCGCGATGGGGCCGCCAGCGGTGGAGCGCAGGGTGAGGTAGCGGCCGCTGGGTGCGGTGGTGCCGGCGCCCAGATAGTGCACCAGCGGCACCCCGGGCTGCAGGGGGAGGGGGCGGTTGGGGGCAGGGAGGGCGGGGCGGGGCAGGGCAGCGGGGCGGCGGTGTCGGCGTCTCCAGGCATGCCAGCGACACAATGCCGCTGCTTGGTCGCCCCACACGGTTGGTTGCCCGGCAATAGGTTTCCTCGCCGAGCCAAATGGGCGGCCGCGGCCGGCTGCCAGCACGGCTGCCGTCTGTGCCCTCAGCCTGCACATGCTCGCACGCAAGGGCCTGAGCAACCACCCCTCCCCCGGCCCCGCCCCGCAGCCCCCGGGCCCCTTTCCTTCCCGCCCCCGGGCCCCTCCCCCACCTGCAGCGCGAAGGGCCCCGGCACCACGGCGCTGTTCTCGCCGCCCGCCCCCGCCACCGCCACCTCGGTGCTGCCCAGCCGCAGCTGCAGGGCCGTGTTGGTGGCGGCGGCCAGCGAGGACGACAGCGGCGCCAGCAGCTCCACTCGCCGCACCGCACTGGAGGAGCCAAAGTCCACCTGGGCAGGATAGAAGAGAGAGGGGGAGGGGCAGGGGCAGGATGGGAGGGGGAGGGGGAGGGGGCAGGATGAGAGGGGGTGGGGGCAGGATGAAAGGGGATGGGGGCAGGGTGAGGGGTCGAACAGGGCGCGGTTGCGCGGCTTCGCAGACAAGCTGGCACGAGGGAAAGTGACAAGTGCCGCGACGCTTGGGGCGCCGACGGTTGGCAGCACACACGCCCAAAACCCTACCTACCAACCGACCAATCTACCAACCAGCCCAGCCAATTTGCCCCGCCAGTCAACCCACCGCGAGCCAGCTGATGCCGGGCCCCGCCAGCGCGGTGCTGCCCACCAGCGCGCAGCGGTCGGGGTCCAGGGTGGAGGCGTCGCCGTCGGTGGCCAGGGGGGCCGTGAAGGCGCCGCTGGTGGCGGAGCGGGTGGCGGCCGAGTCGTAGGCGCGCGCCACGGGCAGCAGCGGGCTGGTGGGCTGCGTGGCTGCGGAGGTGGGGGAAGGGGAGGGAAAGGGGTTGACCAGCGCCGGCCCAGGTGAGTCCGCGGCAGAGGCCCCCCAGCCCAGGGGCTGGCCCTCGCCTGCCCTCGCTCCTCCCTCCCTCCCCCTCAACCCCGCCTCACCCGCCAGCGCGGTGGCGTTGGCGATGACGTCCACCTGCCCCAGCGCCAGCACCGCGGGGCCGGCCCCTGCAGCCGTGGTGGGCAGCCGCAGCAGCAGCTGGCGGCCGGGGGGTGCGTCCAGGGGCAGCGCCACGCGCACCGTGGAGCCGGCGGGGACCGTGGGCGCGGAGCCTGGCGGGGGGCAGGTGGTGGGGGGCAGGAGGCAAAGGGTCAGGCGAGCGTGTTGAGCACAACTGCAGGCCCGGGGGGACGGGCCCGGGGGACCGTGGCGGGCAGGCGGCGAGGGCAGGCCCAGCGCCGCCCGCCCGCCACGTGTCCGCACT
>BDDC01000735.1:33239-45979 GCA_001662425.1 Chlamydomonas sphaeroides
CGTGTCCGCACTGCCGCTGGCGCCATGTCCTTCCAGGGCCCCAGCCCGTGGCGCTCACTGGCGTTGACCAGCGTCAGGCCCTCGCCGCCGGTGAGCACGCTGATGTTGGTGAGCGCCAGCTCGTATCCGGCCAGGGGGCCCGAGGGCGGCGCCGTGAGCTCCACCGCCACCACCTCCAGCGCCACGCCCAGGTCCACAGCCCACCTGCGGGAGGGGCAGCGAGGGCGGCCAGGGGCCGCAGTCACAGGCGGCCAGGTGACCCCCGCGCTCAGCTGCGAGGGGGGCACCAGGCGAGGGGCGCGGCTGCTGTGAGCAGCCCCCCCGCCAGGCCACAAGGGGCCGTCACATGAGGGGCGCCTGCTGGCTCACCAGGGGTCGGCGGCGGAGGGCGTGGCGGAGCCGAAGCGCAGGTCCGGGTTGCCTGCGTGGGGCCGAGAGCGCGGAGGGGGCGTATGGGGCGTGTGGGGGGCGGAGGGGCAGGGAGGGGCAGGGAGGGGCAGGGAGGGGCAGGGAGGGGCAGGGAGGGGCAGCGGGGCGAGGGCAGGTTCACGCGGGGCGAGGAGCGGCGGCGAGGGCCGGATGTTGGTGAGGGAAGCGGGGCGACGCCGCGCTGCCGGCGCCCCACCCGTGGCGTCGACGGCCGCCTGGCTGTAGAAGCCGTTGACCGCGTTGGCCGAGCCGCCGGCGCCCGTGACGACGCCGCCGGTCTGGTTGGTGGGCCGGCCCGACACCACGCGCGCCTCCGTGTCTGCGGTTGTGGGCAGGCAAGGAGCAGTTGGGCAACGACACCTGGCTGCGCCGCCTGATGCAACACCCGCCCGGAAGGCAGCTCCTGCGAAGACCGCGGCCCTCGCCACAGCGTCACGGCAGCCGAGCCGCGCCACCCGATGATGCGCAACCCGCTCTACGCCACACAAGCTCCTGCTACTGCCCAAGCCCGGGCTCGCCCCCCCCTCCGCGCACCCACAGGGCAGCCGCCGCAGCTGCTCCAACAGTACGGCGGCCCAAGAACCCTGAAACTCATCGACCCCCACAAGCAAACCCGCCCCAACGCCCCCACCACCCGCCACCGCCACCCGCCACCACCGCCAGCGCCACCACTCACTGGCTGTGCCGATGTAGACCTCTAGGGTGGTCAGCGGCAGCGCCAGCGCCACGGCCCTCCTCATGAACACGTAGCGCCCTGCCTCGCCCCCGCAGCTAAAGTAGTGCCGAGCCTGCGTGCGTGGGGGCGCGAGCGAGGGAGCAGGAGGGCCTGGGGGTGTGGGTGGCCGCAGCGACGCGGTCCCTGGGGCCTAGAGGCCCGCCAAGAGGCAGCGCACGCTGTGGGCGGCTGACGGCGGCTGTTCACGTCGGTGCAAACGCCCCGATGCGGGCCCCGGGCTCTGCAGTCCATGAGGTGATGAAAAGGAGGCATGTGGCAGGTCGGGGCCCTCTCTACAGGCCGGCCTGCCACTCACAGTGAGCAGGTTGATGGCGGCGGTGCGGGTCATGAAGGTGCCGGTAGCTCCCGTGTCGTCGTCCGTGACCAGGATCTGAATCCGAAACGAGGGCAGAGAGGATAGGGGCATGATGAGCGTGGCATGATGCCGCGGTCGGGGGCTGCAGGGCAGCGAAACCCCCGGGGAAGCACGCAAGGAGATGCGTGCCAGCAACCCATTCTGCAGCGGCATCCGTACCTCTATGTTGTCGTACTCGAAGAAGCCCGACGTCACGACAGCCACCACCGCCACCACGCCCGCCACCGGCTGCCTCAGCCCCAGGTCCACGCGCCAGGAGGCGGTGTTGGAGGGCGCCGCCGTGAACATGAGCCGCCGCGGCGGCAGCACGCCCCAGGCCGACGGCAGGTCGGAGCCGAGCTTGGCGGCGGCCGAGCCGGCGGCGGCGGCCGAGGTCGGGTAGGCGAGGGTGGCGGTGAAAGACGGCAGCAGCGAGGACGTGTGGTGGGGAGCGGCCAGGAGCTCGCGGCGGCGGCGCTCGACGTCACCGGCTTCTGCGGCCGCGGCGGCGGCGGAGGCCGCGGCGGCGGCGAGGCAGCACCCGGTGCCGTCGGCGGCGGCGCCGGCGCCGACAACCGGGCAGTCGGCGGCGAGAGCCGCCGCAGCGGCGGCGGCGGTCTCCATCCGCCCGACGCCACCGGCGTCACCATGCTCAGCCGTCACAATGGCACCACCGCCAGGGACGCTTTCAGAAGGCGCGATGACGTAGTCCTCGTAAGCGGCGACGTAGGCGGCGCCGTCAGCGTCACCGACGGATGTCGCCGCGAGCTGGCGGCGGTTGCGGCGCCGCGCCGGCGCCACGGGTGGTGACGGCGCCGGCGGCTCCGGCGATGGGGGCGGCGAGGGAGACGGCAGCGAGGGAGCCGGCGGCGACGGCGGCGGTGACGGCGGCGGTGAGGGGACTGGCGGCGGTGGGGAAGGTTTGGGCGGTGGGGAGGGAACTGGCGGTGCAGGCGGCGGAGATGGCGGCGGCGATGGAGACGGCGGCAACGGGGCCGGTGACGGTGGCGGTGACGGTCGCGGCGGCCGCGGTGGCACCGGGGGCGGCGGCGACGGTCGCGGCGGCGTCGGCGGCAAGGGTGGCGCCATCGGCGACGGTGACGGTGACAGCGGCGCCGGGGGCGCCGGGGGTGGAGCCGGCGGCGGGCGCGGCGGCGAGGGAGGCCGTGGCGGCAACGGCGGCGACGTCGGCTGTGGCGGGCTGGGCGTCGGCGGCCGCGGCGGCGACGGCGGCGGCGAGGGCGGCGGTGTGTAGAGGTCCCCAAACTGGTGGTCGGCTGTCGCCACGCTCTCCAGCAGCCGGCCGCTCACCTGTGGGGAGCGCGTCCGGGGTGCGACACGAAGGGCGATGAGAGAGGTGCGACGTCGAGGGCGTGGCGGGCACACACACACACACGCTCAGCTCCCGGGCCGCAGGGGCTTGCAGGGGAGTGGCGTGGATGCGGTGCGCAGGTGATGCGGCCATGCGTGTGGGCCAAGTACCCCACTACCCCAGCACAGCACAGCGCAGCACATGCGCTGCCCCTCCGGCCCTGCATTCCCCCCGCACTCACCGGCCGCGCGACGCTGGGCGCCCACGCCATTCCGCCCCCCAGGCTGGGCCGGGCCGCGCCGCTGGCCGCATTGCCGGGCGCGGTGCCGAAGCCGGCGGCCGCGGCGGCGATGTACGACAGCCCGTCGTTGCCCGACACGTCGGCTGTCGTGCCGCCATCCACGATGTACACGTAGGACTGGCACAGCAGCAGCGGCGCGTCAGCGACGGCGCCGATGACGGCGACGTACCTGCAGAGTGCAGACACGTGCGGCGGTTCGAGCCGTTCGGGGTGCGGCGGCAGTGACGCGGCGTGGCGTCAGCAGCGGAGAGCTGGGCAGGGTCAAGGCGAGGGGCCAGTGGGCACATACCGGCCACTGTACGAGGACCAGGGGGACACACCCACACGGGCGAGCGCGCGAGCCCGGTCCCCTCCGCCTCACCGGCCCAGCGGAAAGCCCGCCGCCAGCGAGCCGCACACCACCTCCGTCGACGCGCCGGCGGCGGTGGCGGCCGTGGATGCCATGCCTCCGTCGGCGCCTCCGTCAGCGGTGGGCACGCAGCTGGTGGCCAGGCCGGCGCCCAGGGAGGCGGGGTGCGTGGCTGCGTCCCAGCTGCCCGACAGCACGCGCACCGCTGCACGCAGCGGTGATGAGAAGCCGCCCAGCAGCTGCGGGGCAGGGAGGAAGGGGAGGGAGGGAGGGGAGGCCGGGGTGGGCGGGCCAGGAGAGCAGGGCTGGAGTTGCAAGGCACGGGCGGCGGGCGGCGGGCTGGCGGGCTGGCGGGCGGGCGGGCCGGGGGCCCGGCGGAGGCGCCGCCGCGCAGTGGAGGCCGGCGAGCGGGCGAGCAGAGGCCAGAGGCCGTGTGCCGAGAGCGAGCCCGGGGCGTCGTCGCCGAGAAGGGGATTTGGCCGAGCGGGTCACCGCCAGCCCACGTATCTTATGTTGATGCTATCGACGCTTTGACGATCCAGCCCGATAGGCTCCATCACCTCGATCACCTCGATCACCTCGATCACCTCGATCACCTCGATCACCTCGATCATCTCGATCACCTCGGTCGACTAGGACACCCAGCACGCACCCGCACAAAGGCCACCCTCTGGCTGGCGCCCAGGTCCAGCACCCAGTAGTTGGCGGTGCCGGCAGGGCTGGCGGTGGCGGCCAGGGCGCAGGTGGCGGCCTCGGCGGACAGCGTGGCGGAGGCGGGGCTGGCGGCCAGCGCGACCCGTGCGGCGGTGAGCGGGTGGCGCAGCGCCAGGCGCGCGGCTGTGGAGGGAGCGGGGGAAGGGTATGGAATGGGTGGAAGGGTTACGGAGGGGGAAGGAAGCAGCGTGGAGGGACGAGGGACAGATAGAAGTAAGGCGGCGGGCAGGCGGGCACCGGAAGCAGGGGCGGCGTGGGGCACGACGCGGCGTGTGCGCTGGGGTGCGGGGGTGCCGGGCCGGGTGGGGGCTCACTCTTGGCGGTGGCGCTGCCCCCCTCGGTGGCGACCGCTGGGCGGCGGACCACCATGGCCAGGCTGTTGTTGGCTGCGAGGGGTGGGGGAGGAGGAGGGACCAGGGCAGGGGGCGGGGGCGGCAAGAGGTGCTTTCCCAACGGCAGTGCTGCAGCACGCCGTCCGCGCCCAGCAGTCGCCGCTGCCCAAGGGCCGGCCTCCCCGGCCTCCACGACACCCACCGCCTCGCGCCACGCGCGCGTAGACCTCGATCTGGGTCCGGGGTCGGAGGGAGGGAGGTAGTGAGTAGGGGTCACGCCGGGGGGCCACTCGCGAGCCAGGGCAGCTCTGGGCGCCACTCGCGACACCCGCCCTGCGCTTTGACCGCCCTGCGGCGCCACCACCACACAGCGGCTGCCCCCATGACACGCCAGGCTGGGTCAAACCTGCCCGACCGACCAGATCACACAGCGGCTGCCCCACAGCTTGACAGGTTGGGCTGAACATGCAGCAGGCAGAGTACTCGTTGCCCTAGTCGTCCAGTTGCCCAAGCACGGCGCTGATGCCCAGGGCCGAGAAGTCAGTATGGAGAATGAGCGGACGGTTAGGGTCCACACGCCGCAGCGTCCGTTTGTTGCTCAGAGCGCAATCAAACGGACGCTGGCCTCGCAGACGGGCGGGCCGGCGACGCACCCGCAGCGCTCTGGGACAGCAGCCCTGCGCCCGGGCCCCGGACACCCAGGCAGCCTGCCACCCAGCCCCACGGGGCGCCGCACCTCGCAGAGGGGCGGGCTGGCCCAGCCGTCCGCCTCTCGGGGGCCCTGCCCGAACTGCCACCGCCGCGGCGCCGCCACAGTCACGTAGCGCCCCGCAGCGCCCCAGCACGCGAAGCGCCGCGCGCCGCCGCCACTGGTGTACCAGGACTCGTCAAAGGTGTCCAGCGAGGTGAGCAGGCCGGCCTGATCACGAGGGGGACGGGGCGGCGTGGTTTGGGCGGCAGCGCAGTCCCGCGGCGGGGCAGGCCGCAAGGGCCGCGCGGTGCGTGGGTCGTGCCGCGCATGCAGGAGGGGGTGTGAGGGTTGGGTGCTGCGGCAGCCGCCTGCGTGGCCCATGAGGGTGTGAGCGTTGGGTGCTGCGGCAGCCGCCTGGCGCCCCACCTGCAGGACGCAGGGCGCGTTCTCGGAGCCGGTGGCGGAGCCGTCGTAGATCCTGGCGGGCGGGGGGTGAAAAAGGCAAGGGGAGAGGGAGGGTGAGGGCGAGGGCGGTTTGGTCAGGGAGAGCAGGGGCCCTGCACCCGGGACGCAACTGCTCCGCCCCCCCTCCCATCACACACATCAGCATCCCAGTACACCCCCATCCCATGCTTCGTGTGTTCAAATAAGATTTCAAAGTAACACGTCGCTGTTCTTATGTAAGTCCACGTGTGTGTGCAGTGTGGCTGTGTGACGCCCACCGCCGCCCACCCACCTGCCGGAGGGGCGGTTGCCCACATACACGCTCAGCTGTGTGGCCACCTGGGAATGGCGGCGGGGCGAGCAGAGTTGCCAGTTTGCTTAGAAGACCACCAGGGGTTACCACAGCATCCAAAAGCTTCTTGACACGCAGCAGGCTACGCGGGTATGCCTACTTTCCTACGAAACCCGCCCAGCCCCACCCACCCCCCTCTGTCCCCGCGCACCTCGGCTCCCGCCGCCGCGCCCTCGGCCCACACGCCGCCGCTCAGCCGCACCACCACCGCCTCCACGCGGTGCCCCGCGGTGCCCAGCCCGCCGCCCGCCGCGCTGGCTCCCGGGCTGCCTCCCGCCGCCGGCCCCAGGTCCACCACCGCAAACACGCCCTCGCCTGCGCCGTAGGGCCAGCCGCCGGCGGAGGGCAGCGTGGCGGCGGCGCGGTCCAGCAGGCGCGGGCAGAGCCGCGCCTCGTCGGGCGTGACTGGGGGAGGGACAGGGGGGGGGAGAAGCGGGGTAAAGGTGTGGGAGGGGCGGTGGGTCTTCATGTCAAGACAGAATTGGGGGCAGGCGGAGGCAAGGTTTTGTGGCAGCAGGTGTCGGGGCAAGGGCCGTCGCGTTCAGGGAGAGGGAGCACCTTGCCGCACCTGCGCCCGAGGCGGCGCCCGCTCCTGACGGCGTGACTCCGTCCGTCAGCAGCGCCCCCGCCGCAAAGGGGTTGGTGGCTGCGGCCAGCAGGCCGCCGTCGTCGGGGGCGAGCGCCACGGAGGCGGCGGCGGGGCCGAAGTCGGTTGGGCGCTGGTGCGAGACCTGCTGCAGGCCTGCGGGGGTGGGAGGCAGAGGAGGTGGGGAGGGGCCGTTGGTAAACTCGCCGGCCGGCAGCAGGGGCAGAGAGAGGCCGGCGGCTGAAGGCAGGCCACGCGCGGCGCCCTGGTGCCGCAGGGCGCCAGGTGTGTATGACATGGGAAGAGGTTGCGAAAGCAGTGACGGGGGTCCCGGCGCAGGCAACACCCCCAGCTCCCGCATGTTCGCGGGCCCAAGCGCACTCGGCTTTCCGTCCCAACCCGGGCGCCAGGTGTGGGGTAGGCACTCACCGAACACTGGCGCGTACACGTACACGTCCAGCTCGCACAGCCGCAGTGAGCCCAGGTAGCCCAGGGCGGCGTTGCGGGCTGGCGGGGGGCGAGGGGAGGGGAAGGGGGCGAGGGGTAAATGGGCAGCGGGCAGCGGGCAGCGCCAAGGTCCAGGATAACGCGGCTGCCCGGAGGGCCACCGGCACGGCGCCGTCCGTGCGCCGTTCGTGGGCTCCTAGCAGGCCGGGCCAGGCCGGACCAAGCCAGGCAGCGGAGCCCACTCACTGGTGGGCGGGCGGTAGACGGTCACGTAGCGGCCTGCGGGGCATGCAGATGGGGGAGGGCATGCAGGTTGCGGATGTGAGGCAGGACAGGCAGCAGCCGCGCCGGCCTCGCACACGACGTGCGCTGTCGTGGCCGTTGGTGCCACCGGCCGCCATCCAACGCAGCAGCGAGCCGCACGGGGCCCTGCCGCAGCATATCCCTCCGGCCCCATGGCCGCGACCCACCTGCGATGCCGACCGTGCGGTCGCACTCGATGGCGGCGGTGAAGCCCACGGGGATGGCCAGCCCCGCGGTCTGCTGCGCCGCCGTCCCGCAGTGCGGCACCGAGCCCAGGAAGGCGGCGTCGCCCGACAGCGGCCGCAGCTCGGAGCCCCAACCGCACGCGCCCGCCGCCACGCGCCCGTCCGTGCTGTTGCCGTACACCGCCACGAATACGGCGTCCAGCTGCTTCCGTACAAAGTAGTCGGCGCTCTTGGTCAGCTCCACCCAGCTGCGGGGGGCGAGGGGCGGGGTGATGGTGTGGGGTTGGTGCGGCGCACTAGCGGGACTGGCGCGGCGCGAGGGGCCACACGCCGCCCCACGTGGCACGTGGCGTGTCGCTGCCGCACGGACACGAACCCTGGCGCATTGCCCCATCCACCCTCACCGTCCCCTGTCAGCCTCTGGCACGAACCCCGGCGCTTGCCCGACCCGCTACCCCGGCCCCAGCCGACTCACGCGACGGTCTGGATCTGGCCCAGGTCCACCGTCAGCCAGGGGCCGTCCTGGGGTGGGGCCGGGGAAAGGAGCCGAGGAGGCAGGCAGCGGTCCGTTGATGTTTCAGGCGGGCAGCGGCCGGCGGCTGTCTGCCGGCAGTGCCTCCCCCGCCACGGCTCGGGCCTTGCGGTGAGGAGCGTGGCAGCCATGCGGCCCGCTGGCCCCCATGGCCCCCAACCCACGCCCATCCCAAACACCACCCCCCCAACCCCCCAACCCCACCACACACGGTCAGGCTGGGCTTCGCTTCCGCACTGGCGCATTAAACCGCAACTCCTCTGCGCACGGCAGACACGCCACTCTACCCCGAGCGTGCTGTGTCGCGCGTGGGGTTCTGCTCTACTGAACACGCGAACACACACCTGCGGGTAGCTCAGGCCGCACATGCCGTGCCCCTGCCCCGCCCGGTTGTCGTGGTACAGCCCGTCCACGGCCAGGGAGGGCGACGCGCCGTCGGGCGGCCGCGCGCGGTGCGCCGCCCGGAAGGGGTCGGCGGCGGGCAGCGCGGCGGAGGGCGGCGGCCCGGCGCACACGGGCCGGTGGCGGCTGGCCAGCGCCACGGTGTTGGGCGCTGCGGGGCAGGGGTGGAGGGGGAAGGTGGGTTGGGTGGGCAGCCGACGGCAGGGCTCGCGGGGGGTGGGTGGTGCACGCGTCAGCGCCTTGGGGTGGCGCACTGCGGCCGCACGTGCGCTGTGCGGCGAGAGGCGCGGCCCGAGGCGGGGGGCCGGAGGCGCGCGGCCCGACCAGCATGTGCGAGCAGTGCGGGCAGCGCATGCGGACGGCCCCTGCCGAGCCATGCGTGCGAGCCAGTCGTGCAGCCCGCGAGCCCGCGCGCCCGCCCGCTCACAGCTGCAGAGGTGCGCGCCAGCGACCACACGTCCACCATTGCCGTACGACGCAACAACATGCAATTGCTATCATGGCTGATACGCCTGTTCTTCATACCGCCCGCCCGCTCACAGTTGTAGGTGCGCGCCAGCGACCACACGTCCACGCCGCACAGCGCCACGGACGCCGCGCCCCGCGCCAGCGCGCCGCTGGGGTCCGCCAGCCGCACGGCCACGTGGCGGCCCACCACCCGGGTGGGGCCGCGGCTGGAGCCGGCGGTGGGGCAGGCCACCGTGGCGGCGGGGGAGCCGAGCGCGGCGGACCCGGAGCCGCCGTACGTGGCGTAGAAGGCCGTGCCGCCGCAGAGCGCGTAGCCCCCGTCGGCGAGGCCGGAGAAGGGGGCGTCCGAGACGCGCACCTCGATGCGGGTGGTGAGCAGCGGCAGCGGCGAGGAGGCGGCCAGCGGCGTCAGCTGGGGGGAGGGGAGGGCGGGGAGGGAGGGGAGGGGCAGGGAGGGGGCGCGGGAGGGGAAGGTTGGCGGGCTGTGGGTCGGCGGAGCCGTCAGTCCCTGCCCTGCGCAGTACCCCTAGACCTTTGCCCCGCAGAACGTGGCAGTCACAATGCCGATGATAGTCGTAACTACGGTGGAAAGAAACACGCCAGCGCCCAGACCCCAGCGCCCGCATGGCCTAAATGGGCTGCTGTCACATCCCATAGCCAGTACTGCACACGCCCACAGGCAGCATTCCGGTACGGATGCTCCTTCCCATGCTCTAATGGCATCTATCGACAGGCATCCGCCCCCGCACTTCTCTGGCCGGCACCGTGGCCCGCAGATGATACGCCGATACTGATAGCCACCATCACGATGACAACAAAGTTAATTGAGTACAATGAGGTCGACCGCCCCCCGGCCGCCGCACCTCAATGGCCTGCACCGTGGCCCGCACCACGGGCCGCTGCAGCCCCAGGTCAAAGGCCACCCACAGCCAGCCGCTGGCGCCGGCAGCCAGCGGCGAGGACTGCGCTAGCACCGTGTGGCAGCCCAGCGAGCGGCGCCAGGACTGGAGGGGCGGAGGAGGGGAGGAGGGGAGGAGGGCGGGGGCGGGAGGGGCAGGAGCAGGGTTCGTGCCAGCACCGTGTGGCACCCCATCGGGTCGGTCCGCCCTACGGCTGCCATAGGCCGGGGCCCCGCACCTTGACCGGGCTCCAAGGGGCCACGGGGCTGGTCAGCGCCGCCAGCCCCGTCATGGCGCCGCCCGCGGTCCACGAGGGCCGGCCCCGGCTGGCGGCCTGGTAGGCGTCTGGTGGGCCGGGCGGGGGGAGGCAGCGGGGGGAGGTAGCGGGGGACACAGGCATGGCGGGTGACGCCGGCAGCACGCTGGGCGGCGGCCCCCCCCAGGCCGCCGCTGCCCAGGCCCCTGCGTCCGTCCCCAGCCACGCCAGGGCGCCCGGCCAGCGCCCAGCACGGGTAGCGCAGGGCCTCAGGAGCCACACGAAGGGTCGGCCGCCCTGGCCATGCCGCCCAGCCGCGGCACCGCCCTAGCCATCGCCGCGCCCCCGGGCCCAGGCCCCTCTACAGCAAGCCGTCGCCCCGGCCGCCCGCTCTGCGCGGACCCTGCGGCAGTGCTACGTGGCCCGGCCCCGGCTCGGCCCCGGCTCGGCCCCGGCCCCGGCCCCGGCCCCGGCCCCGGCCCCGGCCCCGGCCCCGGCCCCGGCCTGGCGCACCCGTGCGCGACACGGGCAGGCTGTACACGTCGCCAGGCTGCAGGCCGGGGGGCGGCACGTAGCGCGGGATGAGCTCGATGAACACGGGGCCGCCCCTGGGCGCGGCGGAGGGCGGGGGGAGGGAGGAGGGCGGGGGGAGTTGGGTGCCGGCCGTCGTTGCTGCGGGGCTCCCGTGAGCCAGGCGCCGCTGCGGGGGACGAGCCGCGAGGGCTGCCAGCGTGCTGGTGTCTGCACACAAAACAAAACACGTCGCGACTTCACTTCTCCCCAAGACACAACGGTCCCACCTGCCGTACGCCTCCTCCACCAGCTCCGCCATCAGCTCGGCCCAGCCCGCCTTGGGCGCGCCGCCCTCGTCGTCGAAGCTGTACGACACGTACGACACCGTGCCCTCGCCGCGGTAGCCGTACTCCACCAGCGCCTGCCCGTCCTCCGTCTGCTCGTACATGCTGCCGTACACGAGGCCGGGCGGTACGACAAGCCGGCCCACGCAGCCCAGCGTGTGCAGCCCGCGGCTGCCGACGGTTGGGCCCAGTACGGCAGGAAACTGTACGGTCTTGTCGGGCGAGTCCCGCACGGGTACAGGCGTACGGGCCTGGCCGTCCACGTAGCGTCCGGCGCCCGCCTGCTCCAGGCTGGCTGGGGCGCAGGCCGAGGTGTCCAAGGTGGACGGCCAGGCCGCGGAGGTGCCCTCGGGTGCGGCTGTGAGCAGCTGCGGGGGCAGGTGGGGGCGCGAGGCAGCGGTGGTTGGGGCCAGGGCAGGCGGTCAGCACAGACGGAGCACCGGACTGGTTTGCAAGCCCCGAGCTGGTCAGGCGGTAAGGCTCGGCGGGCAGGGGCGGGGGAGCATGGCAGGCGTGTCCATCCCGCACCCGCACCCGCACCCGCACCTGTCGTAGGTAGCCAAGCACCGCGGCCGCCCCCTCGCTGCCGCCCTGCCGCCCCGCCAGCACGATGGCGCCGCCCGCCTCCAGGAAGGCCGCGGCGGCGGGTGCCGTGGCGACGGGGTAGCTGGGGGAGGCGGCTGAGGCCGAGGGCGCCACCAGCACCAGCGCGTCCATGAGCTGCGGGGGGGAAGGGGAGGGGTAAGGGAGGGGGTGCGGCACGGTGGGTCGGGGACGAGGGCGCGCCGGTGCCGGGTGTGGGGGGCGGGGTCAGGCCCAGGGGCCAGGGGGCGGGGGTCGTCAGTGCGCCTAGCGACCAGCGGGGACGCCCTGTGGTGCAAACTAGGTGCGTGCGTGTGGGCGCGTGTGTGCTCACTTGTAAAATGAAGCGTAGGTGCGAGTGTTCAGAATTAGGAACAGAGAGTGCGCCCTGGGTTGAAGACGCGCGTAGTGTAGATGCTGTTGTTGTTGTGGGGATGTCGCCGATGTCACTGGAGGGGAAGGCCGCCTCTGTGCCCCAGCCGGCTACTCAACCCTGCAGCCCCGCCCCGCCGCCCCCGGGGCCCTCACCGTCTTGTCGTACGACACCTCCGCCTCCTGCCGTACGTACGTCACGGTGTGCCGTACCTCCAGCGCCGCCGCCACGTACGCCAAGTACGGGTCGGACTCGGCGCCCTCTGGCCCCAGCATCAGCACCACATGGGAGCGCCGGGCGACCTGTGGGTGGGTGGGAGAGAAAGTAGGGTCGTGTGTGGGTTTACCAGTGTGGCTTTGCTACAACCTCCTGCAGCTTAAGCGCCTGGCCACTTGTGCTGGCGTGGTTGTGTGTTGAGGGCGATGTGTGCGCGTGCATGGGGTGGGGCGGGTGGGATGCTGAGGGCAGGCGAGGCTGTCGGGGGCGGTGGGCTAGGCACGAGGGCAGGGGGACCGGCTGGCGCCGCCGCTCCAAGCCCGATGAAGGGACAAGTCAGGCCAGCTTTAAAACAAGCGGCAACCACAGGTCCTGCCTATCAATCCATTGGTCCAATCTAGTGGTCCATGACGATAGCCATGACGATAGCCCGGTGCCCCGGCGCCCCACGCTCCTTCCCCGCCACCCCAAGCCCCCTGGCGGCTGCGTACCGGCATGGGGGGCTCCGGGGAGGGAGGCATGGGGGGCTCGGGCGAGGGAGGGGAGGGCGGTAGGTCGGGCGGCAGCGGTGGGGAGGGCGGCGAGGGAGGGGAGGGAGGGGAGGGAGGGGGCGAGGGCGGCGCGGGCGGCGGCGCGGGAG
>BDDC01000736.1:0-10585 GCA_001662425.1 Chlamydomonas sphaeroides
CAACCCAACCCAACCCAACCCAACCCAACCCAACCCAACCCAACCCAACCCAACCCAACCCAACCCAATCCAACCCAACCCAACCCAACGCAGGCGGCAGCAGCTTCCCCACCAGCCCCACCGCCGCCCCGCCCGCTGCCGCCCCCGCCGGCGGCAGCTGGCTGCAGCGCCGCAGCGCCGCCGCTGCGGCCGCCGCCGTGTCCTCCGCCGGCGCCGTGGCGGCGCCCGCCTCCGTCTTCGCCGCCACCTCGGCAGATGTGGACTTCGGACAGAGCCCGGAGGCGCCTTCCAGCCCCGTCTATGGCGACGGGCAGTCGGCGGTGCGAGTTGGGGTCTGCGGACGGCTTCTCTCACAGGCCGCCACAGCAGCGTCAGGCTGTCAGCAGCCAGGCCCACCCTATCCATCGCTAGGCCACTGTCGGCCGGCGGCGGCGGCGGCGCGCCTCCGGGCGCCTCCGCCGCCGTCGCCCCGACGGTTAACTTGCACGCACCACCGTAACCCCAGCGGGCGGCCTTCAAAAACCCGCCCTTCCCTTCCGCCGCCGCCGCCTTTTTGCCGCAGGCGGGCGCCTCCGCCAGCTCCGCCGGCGGCCGCAAGTGGGACCTCCGCCAGCTGCTGGCCCGCGCCAAGGGCAGGGACGCCGGCGGCTCCGGCGGCGCCGCCGCCGAGCCGGCAGCGGCGGCGGCGGCGGCCGAGCCTGTGCCCGCGCCCAAGCCAGCGGCGCCGGCGGCGCGATTCGACACGCCGTTCGCCGCGGCTGGACGCGCGGCGGAGGCCGTTGTGTCGCTGCTGGCGGCGCAACCGGCCGCCGACGCCGATGCCGTCGGTCGCGGCGCCGACCTCCCGGCACTGGGCGGCGAGACGCTGGCAGGGCGTGGGGGAGAAGCTGACGACGGCGGCGCCGCCGCCGCCGCCGCCGCCGTCGCGGCAGCAGCTGAGCCGGCGGCGGCGAGCACCCTGGAGGCATCGGCGCCGCCGTCGCCGGCGCCTCTAAAGAGCCGCGTGACGCAGCGGCTGTCGGTTGACGTGCCTCAACCGTTGGGCGCCGCCGCCGGCCTGGTCGTACCGTTGCACCCGGCGGCGCCGTCGGCGCCGGCGCCGCCAACCCCGTGCAAGGCCAGCAGCGGCGCCGCCGCCGAGGAGTCGACGAGCGACGGCGGCGGCGCCGCCGCGTCGGCAGAGCTGGGCACCGTCAGCGGCGGCGCCGTCGGCCTGATCCCGCTGCCGCCGCTGCCGCCGGGGCAGCCGGCGGCGGCGCCGCCGCCGCCGCTGGGCAAGGCCTGGTCGGGCTGCAGCAGCAGCGGCGGCGGCACCGGCGGCGGCCTGCTGTCGCCGCCGCCGGCTGGCGTGAACGTGACGTCGGACATGAGCCACCACTTTTCGCCGCGGCGGGCGCTGGACCAGCTGTACAACCAGCCCGTCATGCCGCCGGGTGGGGCCAACACCACAACCACACAGCACTCCATGTTGTGACTCATGTTGATGTACACATGTAGACATGACGTCCTGTGACGTGTCTGCGACAGCCCGTCATGCCGCCGGGTGGGGCGTGACGCAGCAGCATGGCCCCGACATCATCCTCATGTGTATAGGCACAGTTAGATAATGTGGCGCTGTGATCGACTCGGCGGCTCGCAATGGCTCCGGGGGCGCGCCGCCGCTCCAAGAGACCTCGGGCGCTCTGGTTGCCTGACGGGGCCACCTCCGCGCCACACCCCCACGACAGCGAAGTGGCATGCAGCGCCCCGCGTACCTTCGAAACCTCGTACCCTCGTACCCTCGAAACCTCGAAACCCCGGACCCCGCCGCGCAGGCGAGCAGCTGACGCTGCGCTTCGGCGGCGTGGCTACGCTGGCCTACAGCCGGCCGCTGCTGGGGCGGCGCTTCACAGTGGTGGGGCCGCCGAGGGCGCTGGCGAGCTATGCGGAGGCGGAGGCGGCCGAGGGGCTGCAGGCGTGGACGACGGCCGTGCTGTGCAGGTGGGGCTGACGCGGTGGGGCCGATGTGGTGCGCAGTACCGTGTCTTCGTTACAAGCGCATTTTATCTACGATAGATGCCATTGCCACATATGTGGCTGTGCGTGAGGGGTGCGTGAGGGGTGCCTGCGCAGCATGGTGATACACACCGTTACATGCTACACACCCCAAATGGCAACTGCGCTACTTGGTAGCTGCCGTGCGGAGGCATACGAAGGCTCTGCGGCTGGAGGCGGAGGCGCGGTGGACGACGGCGGCGGTGCTGTGTAGCGGGGCAGCGGGGCCCCAGGACTCCCACACGCACAGTACACGGGGTGGTGCTCTACTTCGGCCCTACAAAGTTCAACACACTCACGCCCTCCCTTCCCTCTTCCCCCCCCCCCCTGCCAAGATCGCTGTCGCTGGACAACCTGCTCACGCTGCTCACCGCCGCGCTGCTGGAGCGGCAGCTGGTGCTCTTCTGCCCCGCGCTGGCGGTGCTCAGCGGCTGCTGCCTGGGGCTGCTGCCGCTGCTGCGGCCCTACGCCTGGCAGGTGGGCGCTGCCACCAGGAATGCGCCCTCCCCTACTGCCCAACCCTCGTCCCTTTGCCCGTCCGTCGCCCCGGCGCGCCAAGGGCTGCTGCCGCTACAGCGTCGCAACCCTTGCGCCTCGCGCAGCCTGCTGCTCCCCGTCACGCCGCTGCGATAGTTGCCTGTCGCTGCTAGTGTATGCCTGATAATGAACGTGCACATAGCCCACGTCCAGGAGGTGTGACGGGAATGTTTGCCGATGCCGCGGCGCCCGCAGAGCCTGGTGTTGCCGGTCACGCCCGCCTCCATGTTCGGCTTCCTAGAGGCACCCGTACCCTTTGTGCTGGGCGTGCAGTACAAGACCAGCGAGGTCATGGCGCGGTGAGGAGGGGAAAGGGGGGTAGACGGGGACAGGGGGAGATTGTGTGTTTCGTGTGGGTTCTGGGGTGGTGTGCTGGGGTTGCAGTACAAGATGGGCGTCACGGCGTGAAGCGGTGGTGGAAGAGGGGCCCGCCGTCTGTCATGACGGGCCATTGGAACCCCCACCGTGCCGGGCCCCTTCCCCTCAGCTTACTGTAGGGCCCGGGCTTACGCTCGGAGGTTCGCAACTAGTTCGTTACTCCCATGGGATATACCCCCCCCCAGGCCCCTCACCTGGCCTGCAACGATCCAAACCCAGCGCCCCTGCTGTCTTTCCCCGCCCGCCCCTGTCCACGCCCTTTCCCCGCCACCCGCCGCAGCTGCTCCCACCTGGTTCGTGTCAACATCTACAAGGACCAGATCAAGAACGCCGGCGCCCCGCTGCCGCCCCTGCCCGGGGCCAAGCGCCTAGCCGCCGCCCTGGCGCCCCACCACGCCACGCTGCGGCGGCGACTGGCGCAAGAGGGGCCGGCGGCGTCAGGGCCCGGCGCGGGGCCGGCGGCGGCGGGGACAGGGCCCGGCGGCGTGCACGACGGCGGACGGTGGGTGCGGGCTTCGTCGGAACGAGCTAGCGACCGAGTCTTGCTAGCGACGGAGTCTTGCTAGCGACCGAGTCTTGCTAGCGACCGAGTCTGTGAAAGCTATATCCGGTGCGGGCTTCGTCCAAAGGTCCGAGCAAGCGACAGGAACGCCTCTGAAGGGGTGCTGGTGGGGGGGGCTCGGCTTGGTACGGGACGGGCTGGGTTGGGTTGCTGAAGACCAGGAGGCAGCGGTGGAGCGAGGGCAGCCTGGCCGGTCTCCCAGCCGTCGGATCCGTCGGCTCCATCGGCGCACCGTCGTAGCATGCCCGTCCCGTGGCCGTGTCGCATCCGCAACTCGCCCCGGGAGCGGGAGCTGCAGGCTGCCCCCACCGTCCCTCGCGCCGTCCCCCTGCAGCGACCCAGTCACCCACGTGCCAACCTTCCTGCCGCCCCTGCCCCCTTTCCCTCGCTCCCTCCGCCAGCTCCCTGCGCGGCCTTAGCGCCGCGGAGCAGGAGGCGGCCGCCGCCATGGCCGCACTGCTGCACTCGCACCTGGCGGGGCTGTGCGGCGACCTGCGGCCACACGTCATCACCAACGTGGGCCTGCACAAGCGCACAGGTGGGCTGCTTTATGCCGCATGAGCGTGAACGGTGCCGTGTCTATAATGAGTTTCGTGTTGTTTGTCACAAACCAGGCTGCCCGCCACTCACCGCCACGCAACCCCCCGGCCGCAGGCGTGCTGATGAAGGAGAGCCTGCTGGAGGTGGTGCCGCCCAAGGACAAGCCTTTTGTGCGGGAGTTCGTCCGCACGCAGATGTTTGCGGGCTGGAGCGACGACCTCATTGGAGCCGACTTCGAGGGCTCCATCACACACGGCTGCCTGTGACCGTTGCCGGTTGCTGTTGCTTCCCCGGGCCGGTTTTCTTGGCGCGTACTTTCGCTTTTCTTTGGTCGCTACCGGTAGCAATGCTGCCATGCTGCTGGCTTGCATCGCTGTGTCGCGCTGTTGAGCCAACGAACGAGGGGTGAATGCTGGGTACCGCGGGTTGGGGCGGTTTGGGGGTGTGGACCAGGGCTGTAGGGGGGGGCAGGGTGTGGCACCGAGGAGGCAGGGCGTGGAGGCAGGGGTGCGGCATGTACGGCAGTGTACGGCAGGTGGTATGCTGTGGAGAGGGCAGCCGGTGACGCGCTGGCTGGCCGGGTGGCTGGGGCTGCTTGCAGCCCATGCGCTGGGGATCGGATTGCCCAAGGACGCTTCGACACCACAGACTGGCCGCGCCAGGCCGCGTGCCGCAGATGCAGCCGATCTGGGGAGCCGTGATACCGTAACTGACAAGGTGTCGGGGCTTATGGGCTGCGCGGGCGGGCATCGTGGCGGGGGTGCTCGCGGCGAACCATCCCTTCATGTCGGGTGTGACGCGTGAGACATACGCGCCATGCACAGGCAGTTACATGCACACCGGACCATTCCGCCCCGGCCCTGCGACCACAACTCGTGTCTGTGCACGCCCATTTGTGAGCCGCGCCGCGAGCCGCGCAGATTTGTATGCGTCCGCCACCGCCCGCGCAAGCCTTCTCGCTACCTTCCTTCCAAAGTCCCGGCCAACAGCGCCGGCCGGCATCTTCCTCGGGCCCACCGGCCCCAGGCTCAACCTGTCCGCCGGGGCGCGCCGCTGACCGTGTAGCAGCAGCGGAGCAGCCACGCCAGCAGCAGCGCCAGCACGGAGCCAGCCAGCAGCGGCCGCCGCCCCCAGACAGGGAGGGAGGGCTCCTGCGGTCCTCGCTGCGCGCGGCGTGCTGCACGCCGGCCGCCGCTCCGTGTCCTCGCAAGCGCTTGGACGCTTGAAGCCTCGCGCCGCCAGCAGGGCGGGCAGCAACGGCGCAGGGCCTGGCCCCCCGCCGCCCGGCGCCCACCGCCTGCGCTCGTCCTCCCGCCGGCTGGGCTGCGGCCCTCGCCACCGCCTGCTCGCCCGCTACAGGGCGGCCTCACTGCCTGTCTAGGCAGCGCCAGCCGCAATGCCGCACCGCAGCAGCGGGCCCCACACGGGGTGCGCCTGCCAAACCCTGCGCCCCCCCACGGTGCCCCACGACGACGCCCGTTCCCACAGGGCCCTCCGCCGCCAGCTTTCCGCAGCAAGCCGGCCCCACTCCTCCATGGCGTCCTCGGGCCCTCGCCGGCTAAGAGGCGGCCCATTTCAGGGCCCTCGCCAGCGCTCCTAGGCCGCCAGCAGGGTCCAGCAGCGGCCGCCGTGCGCTGCCCTGCTCACTTCTTCTTGGCGTCCTCTGGCGCGGGCGAGGAGCTGCGGGCGCGCTCCTTGATGGCCTTGGGCATCTGGCGACAGGGAGGGAGGCGGAGAGGGAGCAGGGAGGGCACCGTGCACGCGTACGCGTGCTGCCAGTTGGGTTCTGCTCATTCGTCGGGTGTGTGGGGGTCCACATACTGTACGCGACATGGGCAGGCAGTGAGGCACAGACAAGGCAGGCAGAGCTGCAGGCGCCTGTGGCTCCCGGCGCTCAGCCGCCCCTGCGCCCTAGCCCGCCCTGCCCTGCCCTGCCTGCACCGCTGCCCACGCCGCCCTGGGCGGCAGCAGCGGCCCAAGGCCCCATGCCCTGCCCCAAGACATTGCCCACAATGGAACCGGGTATCAGGTACCTGCTACGGCCCCTAGCAGCTCACCTGAGGCGGCTGCAGCGCGCCGCTCACCCCCCTTCCTGGTCCCACGACCGACCTCATCCCAGCCCCTCCTCACTCTCCCATTCCCTGGCCCCTGCCTGATCTCGCGTCGCCCGCAGCTCACCTTGGGCGGCAGCAGCGCGCGCTCCCAGTTCTTCAGCCCCTTGACCTTCTTGGGGCCTGAGTGCACGGAGCGGCAGGGTGGGCGAGGTGGGGGTGAAGCGGAGACAGAGTCGGGGTGGGGACAGGCAGGGACAGGCACAAGAACAGGCAGAGCGCCTGCGGTGTAGTGTCAGGGCGGCAGGTAGGTGGCTGGGCACGGGCAGTGCCGCGGGCGTGCCGCCGGCCGCACGCTCGCAGCTAGCTGCAAGGTGTGCGGGCGGGGGATGCACCATGGGAGTAACGAACTAGTCCGCTAAGACCGAGTGGGCGGGGGATGCACCATGGGAGTAATGATCGAGCCGTGAATCTCCAAGCGGAAGCCCGGGCGGGGGAAGGCCACTCACCCTTCAGCAGGTCCGGGCGGGTCGACTGCGGGGGCGGGCCGAAGGGAAGGCCGTAGTGGCGCGGCGGGAGGAAGGTTGAGTGGAATTCAGTGTGGAGGCCAGTGCTCACGGCAGCGCCGGTAGGCGGCGGCTCCCCATCCCAACCCCCCCGCACCTTGACCCAGTACAGGTAGGCGGCGGCGCCAACGGCCATGAGCACGAAAGGGGTGGCGAAGAGCACGACGGCCATGGTGCGCTCGGAGGAGGTCATGGGGGTGATGCGGGGGTCGCTGCAGGGCGCAAGGGGCCGGGTGGGGTTGAGAGGACACGGAGGAAGCGTAAGGAGGAGGTCGCAGAGTAAGTCACGGCAGAAGAGAGGGGGTGAAAGAGGTGGCTGCATAGGACGGGCCGGGCAGGGCAGCCGACTATGTCTGACGGACGGGCTGTAGGCATCGAGGCGGGGACGGGCGGAGCTAGGGACGTAGCCAGCGTAGGCACTGCGCACCTCCAGGTGGTGGTGCCCGATGCGGTGTTGTAGAAGAAGGCGCGCTGTGGTGCGGGCAGGGAGCGGGAGGGCAGGGGCTCGGGACAAGACACCGGCATGTGTTGGCGTGCCGCAACTGCCAACCGGCCCAGCGCGCGCTATTGCACGACGGCTGCAGATAGTGGTCGCATGTTGGTGCCTGCTCACCCCCTCCGCGTTCTTGTGCACGGTCCAGGTCGTGCCATTAAGCACAAAGGCACTCCTGTGGCAGAAGGGTCCAGCAAGACAATGATCCAGCAGATAAAGAGGGATGCGGGCCACCTGATCACAGCCTGGCCGCAAGGTCCAGCGCTTTCAGCGACCGAATGCACCAGCAGTAGCGTCCGTCGACTTACGGCTTGTCAGATTTCTTATCAGCCTTTGCAGCTGCTGATGCTAGAAGCGCACCGCTGGCAAAGAGCAGCGCTACGCAAAGGAGCGTTCGGCTGCGCATCTTTCTGGAAGGTTTGGCAAAGAAATGATACTAGGTGCACAGATCAGATGCGTTCTAGCAGTAGGTCTAAAGGTGCGTAGAGGATGCGAGTTGGGTTCGGGAGAAGTCGAAGCTGTTGCGAGCGAGCAAGACCCTTGACCAGCGGGACAGGCACAAGGTAGTTTGCAGCGCTTAGGTGGTACTGCCGACAGGTTGAGTGGGTGACAGCCTTAATGTCCTGTCCACGCCCGCCCAATGGACGCCGGCACGTACCCCAACCGTTTCCCCTCCCCTCCGTCACCCGCGCTCTCCGCCGCGCCTCCATCAACCTTACACGAGCCCACGCACACGGCCAACGAGGCGCCTCCTAAGCCAACCTCTGACCTTGCCGCCCCACAATGCCCACGCAGGGCCACACGTGGATCGAACGGATCGGAGCGCGCACTCGCGATGTGTCCCCAAACCGCTTCCAAGCACTTGGGCTCCAGCCCGGTACCGGGCACGGCACTGCAGCGCGCGCCCCTCCTGCCAGCCTCCTCCGCTGCCTGCTGTGTGGTGTGCAGCGCCTGACGTCCAGCAACTGCCGTGCTCAGCCATCCTCCTCGTCCCGTGACATGACGCCCGGCACCCGACCTCCACTGGGCTGCGTGCGCCGCAGCCGCTCAGTGCCTCCCGCAGTGCAGCAGCGCGCCTGCCGCCAGGAACGTCCCGAACACCTGCGGCAGCGCGGCACATGCTGCAGTGGGTCAAGGCGAGGGGCACCGCCCGGACGACGAATAGGCTGGGCGGGACCTTAGCCACAACGGCATCCCTGCAATAACGGCGCATGGCCGCATCCAGTAACCCTCAACCACGCTGCCGTTGCGGTTTGCATAGCCCGGCCGGGCCCACACCCTCGGCACAGCGCTACGCACGTCGGCACCTCAGGCCGCGGCGCCACCGGAGGCAACGGGCGAGGACGCCTCTGCGCGAGGCGCCAGCACGCCCCCACTGCGCCTGCCCAAGGCAGCAGCCAGGGCAGCCCCCGGTCACACTCGCACGAGCACTCCTCACCGCGCCCGTGCTGACGGTGGTCTTGCCGATGTGCCGGATCTTGAGGAGGCCGGGGATCTGCGCGCGTCAGGGCGTCGGGCGGTGTGGGGCGGGTCAGGGGGCCAGAACCCGCAGGGAGGTCGGGCGCTGTCGCGCTGTGCATCAGTCAGTCGGCGGCGACGAGGCGGATGGCTGGCCTCGCCGAAAGAGAGGCCCCAGGAATCTGTAGCGGCCGAGGCCACGTAGGGGCCACGTAACAAGCCGCTGGGCGCTGCGGTGGGCTGCCAGGGTGTGGCGTGAACGGCCGTGGCGGTGGCTAAGGGGTTGGGCGCGTTTGACGGCAAAACCCCTGGACCCGCCTCCCTCCTGAGAGGACCACCCCAAGCCCCCTGCTCCAGCCCATGCCGTACCTTGAATCTGAACGCATCGTATGTCCCGTAGACGGCGCCTGCGGGGATAGGAGCAGCAGAGGGGCGTGTGACGATGGCCGTGTCAAGGCCGGCCGGCGCGCGCCGGCGCCGCTCGACGCACCGACTGATGCTCCAAGCGTGGCACCGACGCCAAAGTTCATGGCAATCTGCTTCATGCACTGGTTGTCGGACATGGTTGCGATGATGGAAGGTGGATTGCTGGAGTTTGCGGTATTGGGCCGGGGCGAACGCTGAAGCAGCTGTAGGCTAGGTCAGTCGCTGATCGAGATTATCGCAAGGCGAAAGGCGTGAGCGTGTGTTGTGCGCCTGCCGGAAGAACGACACAGAAGCGCAGCGTCGATGCAGCAGCGGCGTGCACACTGCGCTTGGTACTAATAAAATAGCGACTGAGGCAGCATAGGTTGGCCTTTCCCTTGACTCGCCTCAGGTCGCGACCCATGGCGACCCGCCTGTCGCTGACCACAACAGCCCCACTGTTCCATCGCCGCACCCATAGCTTCACAACAACCCCACCACAGCCGCTTGGGCTACTCCGCGCTTGGAAGACACCGACATCACCACATCCTCGCTCCAACCGACATCTCTGCCGAGCGCCCATGGCGCCCGGCGCGGCGAAACGCACAGAGGCGCCGCCCGCCGGCTCCGACGCTTACGAGCGGGCCACCGTCCTCGACGTAAGCCGGCCTTGTGGGCTGCTCCCTCCCCTCGGACAGCTCGGCCGGGCGCGGCGGGGCCAGCGCTGCCGCCATCGCCGGGGGCGCCTCCTGGCTGCCGCAGCCGCTCGCCTCTCGCGACGCAACCAGCAACCGCCCACCGGCTCCAACACGCCCAGCGCGAGCAAGCAGTCCGAGGCGCCGTTAGCGCGCGGGCGCGCGGGCGTTACGGGGGCTGCGGCGCGCGCCGCACTGGCGGCAGCCCCCGGCGAGCCCCGGCCTGGCGGCGCGGCGGCTGCCACCGGTGACGACCGCCCCACTCGCCTCCTCGCGCCGCCCTCTGATCCGGCCCTCGGATCGCCCGGCCCTCGGCCGCCGCTCGCTGGCGGGCCCGG
Organism: Chlamydomonas sphaeroides; assembly: GCA_001662425.1. Lineage (NCBI taxonomy): Eukaryota > Viridiplantae > Chlorophyta > Chlorophyceae > Chlamydomonadales > Chlamydomonadaceae > Chlamydomonas > Chlamydomonas sphaeroides. The sequence goes on from BDDC01000736.1 coordinate 10,058, forward strand.
TGGCCACCCAGCGCGACCCACGGCCGGCGGCGCCGTGCAAGCACGCCGCACGCCCCCGTGGCCCCACCCTCGTGGACTGCTGCCTCCCGCCCCTCCCCCTGGGGTCCATACACAGCCGCACACACACACACACACACACACACACACACACACACACACAGAGTACGGGTAGCGTACGTTTGCTGGTGCCGGCACTGCTGTGTAACCATATGGAACACACACACACACACACACACACACACAGCCGACCCGGCCGCGCCGGCCCCTGGCGGCGCCCCCGCTCCGGCCAGCCAGCCAGGTCTCACACGCTGCGGTTCCACCTCGCGCCCTCCGCCCCCCGGGCCCGCACCCCGCGCTACGCCGCCACCTGCGCCCGCCTGCTGCTCCGCCCCCCTCGGCTCCCTGACGCCAGGGGCCATGACGCCATGACGCACCCACGCCCCCCAGGAGCCGTGACGCACCCGCCGCCCGCCATGGCAGGACGCCCCACCCCACGCGCCCCAGCGGGCAGCCCGCGCCCTCAGCCGG
>BDDC01000736.1:15060-27357 GCA_001662425.1 Chlamydomonas sphaeroides
CCCCCGGCTCTCCCCTTGCTCGACTCCCCTGCCCTCCCTCCCTCGAATACCGTGCGTGTTACTCTAATACCTCCCTTAATTATGAAAACACACGCTTCTCCCCTCCATCTCCCCCTCCATCTCCCCCCCAGATGCCCGTGGTCGCCGAGCTGCTGCTCACGCAGACCTACTGCGACCTGCTGGACTGCCCTGCCCTACCTCCCCCTAAAAAACACACGCCCATACACACACGCTTTTCCCCTCCATCTCCCCCTCCATCTCCCCCCCTGGATGCCCGTGGTCGCCGAGCTGCTGCTCACGCAGGCCTACTGCGACCTGCTGGACTGCCCTGCCCTACCTCCCCCAAAAAAACACACGCCCATACACACACGCTTTTCCCCTCCATCTCCCCCTCCATCTCCCCCCCCAGATGCCCGTGGCCGCCGAGCTGCTGCTCACGCAGACCGACTGCGACCTGCTGGACGCCATCTGGCTGTCGGGGGGCGCCTCCTCGCCCCTCAGGAAGGGCGCGGTTGGCCCCGAGGACGGTGCGAGGGGTGGGGGGACACGGGGCACGGGAGGGGGCGGGGGGGTCAACCAAAGAAGCAAACCAAGACAGCCTGTCGTTTGCTAGGGAGGACGGTCACGGTCACGCGCACGGCCGCTGCCCAGCCCGCCGCGCCTGCCAGCGAGGCCGCCGCCGCTCGTGCCCACCCAGCCTTGCCCGGCACTTGCCCGGCCGCCGCCCAACACCACACCACGCCACACCGCCGGGCCCTGCATCTGCCACCTCTCCCTCTCCCCATCCCCAATTCCGTTCCCACCCCCTCCCCTACCCCCCAGTGGAGGTGTACAAGGCGGCGCTGCAGCAGCAGGGCGCACCCACCGCCGCACTCAACTACTACCGGGCGCTGCTGGCGGGCGACTGCGGCCTCATGGGCGTGCACCCCGAGGTGCGGTGGGCATGACAACGCGATTCATACTTTCTATTCCGCCTTTGACTTCGTTCTAGCTTATAATATACTTGAGCTTGATGTGTACTATACGGTACATGCTTGGATATTATGATCGTCATTCATGTAGGCCGGGCGCTAGTAGCGGGCGACTGCGGCCTCATGGGCGTGCACCCCGAGGTGCGGTGGGCGGGCTGCGTGACGTGGTCAACCCGTACAGTGCCGTATAGCGCGCCGTACCGATACCGCACCGGCATCGCAGGCTGGCCGTCCCTGGCTGTGGGCGTCCTGGCCTGTGACCGGACCCTGGCCGGTGTGTCTGGCCGCGCCACCCTCTCGCCGCCTTCTTGCATTCCGTCCGACGCCCTACCCCACCGCCACCTCAGGTGGAGGCGGGCCTTCGCCGCGTGCTGCGCATGCCGGTGAGGCCACGGCCTGTGTTGTCTATATATTGCCATACATGACCGTGACAAATTCAATGTAATATAATAATAGTTACAGACATTGTGTGTATTGTGCTGCACGCACCGGCGGCCGGCACGCAGGGGCCACCGGTAGCTGCCGCCGCCGGCCTACCTGAGTGTTGTGCAAGCGCGCACGCAGCCAGGTGTATCTCCCTTCTTTCTTATTCCACAAAAAGCACGCACGCGAACAGCTGGCGCAACGGAGGATAGGAGTGGGGGTGACAGCGGGCGGGGGCTGCCCGGTGACTCGGCATGCACGGCACGGCGCTTGCATCTCCGGGGAGCTGGGGGCACGGCGCCGTAGCTCCACAGCTGTAGCTGCCCAACAGCCCAACGACACGTACCCGAACCCTCCATCCCCCCCGCCCCCTTCCCCCTCCCTTCCCCCAACTGCCAGGTGTGTGTGGTGTGGGGCCAGCAGGACCACGCGCTGGGCACGCCGCTACTGACCGACGTTGACAAGGTGCGGGGTTTCAGGGTTTCAGGGTTTTAGGGTTTTGGGGTTTTTGGGTTTGACACACACACACACATGCGATTGCCGTGTTTTTGCTCACCTGCTTGCTTGCCGCCAGGTGGCGCCCGAGCTCCTTACAGCACACAGCAAAATCGCACATACCAACCACACATGATCGTTGTAACAACCAGCAAGCGCGCCTGCATCATAAGCAAGCACCGGACCCCACACCGCCCTGCTTGATTGCCGCCAGGTGGCGCCCAATGCCGAGGTGCACATCCTGCAAAACTGCTCCCACTGGATCCAGGTACGGATGGCCGTACCGTGCCGTACACACGTGTGCGCGACACGTGCCCGGGCCACAACCTGTCAGACCACCGGTAGTTGTTGCACCGGTAGCTGCGGCCCTCCACCCCCGCGGCCCTACCCTCCGCCGTGGCCCTCCCAACGAACGTGGAATCCGCATGCGGGTCGCACCCCCGCCTCCCCCTCCCGCCCGCAGTCCGACCAGCCCGAGGCGCTGAGCCGCATCCTCAACGACTGGCTCGCCGCGCACCCGGTGCCGGGCGAGCAGGCGGCAGTGGCCAAGCAGGCCAAGGGCGGCGGCAAGGGCGGCGGCAACGGCAGCGCCGTCGTGAGCTGAGCGCCGGCAGGGGTTGGCGGGGATGGCAGGCTGGGGAGCGGGTTCGTGTGGGTTTTGGTGTGGCGCCCAGCGCGGCGCAGTGCGGTGCTGCGCGGTCGTGAGCTGAGCGGGGGGGGGTGATCGGTGCCGGGGGGGCAGCGGTCGCAAGGGGGGGGCAGCAACGGCGCTACGGCTGCGTGAGGGCTGTGGGTGCAGCGGTGGTGGGGGCGTGGGGCGCTGGCGGGGCAGGTGGCGGGTTGTGGTAGTTGGTGTGGTTTTCGGTGGGGGGGCTGATGTCCGCGCCGCGCAGTGCTGCGGGGGCTGGGGCTGGGGCGGCGGCGGCGGCGGCGGGGCGTGTGCGGGCAAGGTGTACAGGCGCACGCGGGTGGGTGGCTGCAGCAGGACTAGCGCGCAAGGGCGGCGTGGTGACGGGTGACGGATGACTGCTGTGGACACGCTGCACGCTGCACGCACAGGTATGTGTCCGCTGCATGTGAGCTACGTCGTCCGGTTGCGGTTGGCAGCGTCCGGTCGCGGCTGGCAGCGTCCGGTTGCGGTTGGCAGCGTCCTGTTGCGGTTGGCAACGCCACCTGTGCAGCCGGCGCATCGTGCCTTGCGACATGGGAGAGACGCCGCCGCAGCGCAGCCCCGACACCCCAGCAGGCGACGGCCCGCCGCCGCGTCGCCCACGTGAACTAACGGCGGGGCCCCTGCCCCTGCCCCGCCGCTGCACCAGGAGCCCGTCCGCCTGCGTGCGCTCGCCATCGCCATCGCCCTGTGAGCAAAGCACCTGCCTCGCTCGGGACCACTTGCGCGTGGTCTGGTCTCCGCCATCCGCCATCCTGCACGCCTGCCCGCCGCACCTCCAGCCCTCTGCCGCGGCCGGCAGCACGGCCGCCGCGAGCCCCTCCCACCTGCCCACGTCCCCGCCGTGCCCCCTCAGCTTACTTCCTCGTCGCGCCTGCTCAAAGCCCTCTCCTCACCACCATGTCAGCAGTGCCGCTAGCAGCACGCCCACGGCGGGCGCCGCCCCGTGCCCCAGCGCCGGACGACGAGCGAGCCGTGTGACGGGCAGCAGCAGGCCCACGGCGGGCGCTCCCCGAGGAGGCGCACCCTGCGCCGCACGACGAGCACGGCAGCCGCCCCGTGCCCATGGCGCCGCCCGACGAGCCGGCTCCCGCCCGACGCCCCCTGCGTCTAGATCGCCCCCAAACCCCCACTCGTCAGCCGTGCGGCGAGGCTCCTCCGGCCGACCGCATCCCCGCTCGTCCCTCCCACGTGCCCCCTGGAGCCCCTCCTCCTGCGCCCCCTTTCGCGCCGCCCCATGTTCACGTGAGCAGGATGATGAGCAGCACGCTGACGATGAGCGCCGCCACCAGCGCTATCCACAGGCACTTGTTGCGCGCGGAGCGGCCGCTGCGGCTGGCAGCCACCAGCTCGCGCTGGCCCGCCTGGCAGGAGGGGCGGCGAGGGGGGTTGGAGGGGGAGGGGAAAGGGAGGGTTTGGGTTCGTGTGCCTGTGTGTGGATGCATGAGTTCCAAGAGGGGAGAAAGGAAAAGGGGACGGGGGCACGCCCAGGCGGCCCCGATACCCACCGGCGATGATGTTGTCACAAGCGGCACGAACCCTGGCCTCCCTTCCTCTTTCCCTTTTCCCCCTGCCCTGCCCTCCTTATCCCCTCCTTTCCTGTCCCCCCACCTGCACACGCTCCGCCACTGTGGTGATGTGGTCGTCCACCGTCTGCAGCTGCTCGCCCTGGGGTTGGGGTTGGGGGTTGGGGTTTGGGGGCGGTGGGTTGTGGAGTGGTTGGAGGGACCGCGGGACGGGGACCGGGGCCATGTGCTCGCCTGCGGCTGCAAACATACCAATGAGTACAAAACAAAACAATGATCAACCATAATATCATATCCCCAGTTTCCGCGCACCTGGTCCGATATGAGCACCGCCAGGTCCTGGAACATCTCATTGACCTGGGGTGGGGGGTGGGGGGTGGGGGCCAGGCACATGGGGGGCGGGGGCGGGGCCCCCGAGGGGAGCGCATCGTTTGCTGCGGCGCTGCGTTTCTTCGGGGGCATGCACAGATGCCCGGCCGCCAGCCCTGGCTCCCCATCACCCCTGCCCACTGCCCCCAAGCCCCCACCTCGCCGATCTGGCGCTGGATCTCCGCGATGCCCGCGTCGCGCTCCTCGATGAGCGCCTCGTTGTAGGCCACAGAGTCCTCCAGCGACGCCACCTGGGCGGTGGTTAGGAGGGCGGCAGCACACACCAACCCTTTCCTGCATGTGGGCCCCGCACGCATGTGTGGCACGCGGCGCGAGGCGGCGACTCCCGCACTTCCCAGCACGGCATCGTCTGTCCTCAGACCGGGTGGCGGCTCCGACACCAGGCGCAAAAAGGAGACAACCAGGAACCCGGATGGCGCCAACTACCGTCACCTTGACCTAGCGGGCTTGAGCCAGCACGCCGCCCTCCCCTCAGCCAACCCTCCCCTGAGGCAAACCGAACCCCTCCCTACCTCGGCCTGCCGCTGCGCCTGCTGGCGCACCGCCGACTCCACGTCGTCCGCCGCACCCCGGCCGCCGCCTCCGTCGCCCAGCAGCGGAGCGGACAGGCCGCCGTCCTCGCCTGCAGGGTTGGGGGCGGGGGCCAGAGCAGGCGCATGCCGGGGGTGGTGGGGGTGGTGGGGTGGTGTGAAGCGCGCGCCTGGCGGCGAGTGCTAACGACGTCAGAAGCGCAGGCCCGGGTCACACGCATGGGGCCCCCGAGGGGCACTGGCCGGTGGCCCGGCCCAAGCGGCAACGCCGGGGCCGGAGCGCCACGCCCGCCCTCCCGCCCTCCGAGCCCCTGGCCCCTGGTGTGGGCGGGCGCGGGGGCGGCTCGCCGCGACCGCAGCACCAGCGGCCGCCGCGGGCGCCCACCGCTGGCTGGGCCGCGGGCGGGGCGCGGGGCCCACGGCGGCAGCAGCGCGACAGCACGAGGAGCCCACGGCGGCAGCAGCACGATAGCACGAGGAGCCCACGGCGGCAGCAGGGCCTCTAGCGACCGCCGCGTCCACACGGCCCGGCCATCGGCGCGGCGCGGAGCGCGGGCCGAAGCGGCCGACGCACGGCCTGCGCGGCGGTCGCTCAAGGCCCTGCGGGGTGCGGCCCGTGCGCGGGCGCCTGGGTGGGGCGCCAGGGGCCTGCGGGCAAGCCCGGGGTCCGGGCCTGACCGCCGGCGCGCGTTGCTTGCCGGGCAGCGGCCGGGGCCTGGGGCCATGCCCCGGTGCTGGCGCTGGCGCTGGCGCTGGGGTATGCGAACGTCTGACGCGAGAGCATGACGGGGGTATGGGGCTCGGCCCGGCTGCTGCCCCAGCTCAGCCCAGTCCGCCGCCGCAGACGGGCGGCCGCCGCGGCGCATGTGGCGGCGGTGCCGCTGGCCGCTGGCCGCTGGCCGCTGCCTCCTCGCGAGGCCGAGGAGGGCCGGCGAGGGGCTCACGCCCCGCCTGGCCCCGTCCCGCCGTCCGGCTGCGCCCCATCCCGTGGCGCCCCATCCCGTGGCGCCCCATCCCGTGGCGCCCCATCCCGTCTCTTGGTTCTCGTGTGGGCCCTGTCCGGCCCCGCCACAGACAGGGACCCGCTCAGCCCGCCCCTGGCCTCGTCCCGCGCCCTCCGCCCCCAGCGCCGCGCACCTCTCCCGCCGAACCGCCGCGGCGGCTGCCTGGGCAGGGTGGCGGCCTCGCGCTCGGCCGCTATGCGCTGCATGGCCTTGTAGTCCTGGGAGGGAAGGCAGGCAGGCAGGCAGGCAGCCGGGGTTGGGGTTGGGACTGGTTGGAGATAAGGGGTTTGCAGCGGAGGGATGGCGCGCGCGGTGGGGCAGGTGGGGCGGGTCGTGTGTTGCGTGGCAGATGGCAGGGGGCTGAGGAGCGCGGTGGCGTGGTGTGGGGGTGGGGAGGGAGGGAGGGGCGGCACGGTCCCGGCGTGCAGCAATGACCGACCCCAACGCCGAAGCCCGTGCTGCAGGCGCTCGTTCAGGTACCGTGCGTGGCATGGAGATGGCTTTCAAAGTGTCAAGTATGCCAACAGCATTGCGGGTGGGGAGGCCCACCTTTAGGATGTTTGCAAAGTCCTGCAGCAGGCGTTTGGCCTTGAGCTGCGCCTGCGGGTCGGGGGCGGAGACCGCGCCCGGGCCGCCGGCAGCGGCAGCGCCGCCTGGCGCGGCGCCATTGGCCGAGTCGTGCAGGGCCGTGAGACGGTCCTTGATGGTCTTGGCGAGCTGGAGGTGGAGGGAGGGGAGAAAGGGGAGCGGGAATGGCGTGGGGTTGGCCGCCCAGGGTACTTGCCGGGCTTGAGGGCCAGGGCCAGAGGGCGAGGTTGCAGGGGGCGGGCGGCGTCTCCGCAGGGCGTGGCACGGGGAGGGATGCGCAGGGAATGCGGAGCGCTGGGTGGGTAGGGTACGTGGGGAGAAGGGGGGACGCAGCGAGGCAGCGCGCACCTCCTGGATGGAGGTGTTCACTTCGGAGATGCGGTGCCGATGGTCGAGCGTGTCCTTGGCCGTGCCGAGCATGTCGACGAGCTTGCGCAGCTGCGACACGCTGCCAGCAAGCTTGAAAACCAGCGCCTCGACCTCGCGCGTGGCCTGCGAGGCCAAGCGTCGCGTCAGGCTCAAGCACATCTTCCTTAGGCCCAGGAGATGCCGCCCGGCGCACCTGGCTCTGATAATTAGACAGCTCGCGCCCTCCATTCTTCGCCAGGTCCTGCGAGACGTGCAGCGAGCGCGAGGATGATGCCACGTGCAGGACTTCGCGCGACAGCTCGTGCTGTGAAGCCCGCTGCAGCTGCGAGCTGACCTGGAAGCTCATGGTCCCCGCGCGCTCGTCGGCCCACCGCGGGGCCCAAGACGCGAAGATGTATGTTCCGAGCGCTGCTGGCGGAAGTCGACAAGGGCTAGTGTCTTGGATTTTGCACCACAGATGTTACAGGACACAGATGCTTAAAGAGCTTTGGTGTCGCAAGTCGCCGCGAAGGTGACAAACGGAAGAGCTGACACGCGGCATAAACCCCAGGTGGCGCCCGTCTCACCCTCCTGCCCTCACGACCCCGCCACCAGGCCGCCCCGCACCGCCCCCGCCAGTTCCCGCCACCCCAGCACGCCGTGCACGACGTCGTACGAGTACGGAGGCAGCACGTCTCGCAGCGCCCACAGGCACGCCAGCACCTCGCCCCGCCCGTCCCCCTCCGCCTCCCCGCCCCCACCGCGTGCCGAAACCCCAGCCCCTCGGCCCCCCTCTCTCGCCACCGCCAGCAGCGCCTGCGCCACCGCCTCCACCGACGAGCTCCAGGGCGGCCGCGACAGCAGCCGGGGCAGAGTGTACGGCAGGATCCGTAGCGGACCGGACCGTGACGCCAGCGCCACCGCCAGCTCCGGCGCGGCGCCGGGCGCCGCGGCGGCGGCGGCGGAGCCGGAGCCGGCGGCGGCGCCGGGGGCGGCGGCGGCGTAGGTAAGGCAGGTCGCGACCAGCGCCGCCGCCAGCTCCAGGGCGGGCCGGGGCCGGGGCTCGAGCCGGGCTGCCTCCAGGGTTTGGAGCAACACCTGGACCTGAGGGGGTGGGCCGGGGGAGGGGCGGGGGGCAAACGTGGGTCACGTGGCCAATGCCTGCATGAGCTGCAGTGCTGCGCGGCAGCTTAACGCAGCGGGCGGGGGCCCGGGCTGCCGAGCCCCAACAGCGCCCTCACGGAAAGCGCCTGCGGCGTCAGATAGGCTAGATAGGCCATCATATGGTATGTACAAAGAGCAGAGAGTCATTTTATTATATAACGTCACAGATGCGTTCTTCACACCTGGAACGCCTGCGGCGTCGCCGCCAGCGCCAAGCACAGCGGCACCAACAGCACATCGCCGCCGCCGCCGCCGCCACCGCCAGGGCCCGCCGCCGCCGCCGCCGTGACGGCGGCGCGTACCGGCATGAGCTCCCGGTAGCTGACGTGGCCGGTGGCGACCAGCACGCAGCGGAGCTGCAGCGCCGCCGCCGCCGACGACGACGACGGCTCCGCCGGCGGCACCGCCGCCGCCGGCGGCACCGCCGCCGCCGGCGCGGCCTCCGTCAGGACTTGGCCGGTGAGGAAGTCGGGCCGCAGGCACCTCATGGTACACGCCGCCAACGACCACAGCGCGACGGCGGCGTGCGCGGCGGCGGCGGCGCCGCCTGACGGCGCCGCAAGGGGCCCGGCCGTTGGCGGCGGCAGCTCCGAGGTTGCAACCGGCCGGCCGGCGGGGCCGAAGACCCGCCACTCGTTGGCGGCGGCGCCGCTGGCGGCGGCGGCGGCCGCGGCGGCGGCGGCGGCGGCGCCGGGCGCCGGCAGCGGCTCCGCCGCCCAGGCCGCCAGCTGCGCCGCCTCGCCCGGCAGCAGTGGCGGCAGCGGCTGCAGCTGCCGTGCCAGGGTGGCGATGGCGGCGTGCGCCGCCTGCGTGATGTCCCTGCGGGGGTACGCGTACGGCAGTGTCGTACGGTTCCGGTCGCTCATCAGCACGTGCGTACGATGTGCGCCGCCCAGCCTTCGAGGTGCGCCAAGCCTTGCTTAAGACTGACATACGTGCGTACGGGTCCCATCAGTAGTATTACAACTAGTGAAGTGATGGGTATTGAAGTGATGGGTATTGAAGTGATGGGTATTGAAATGATGGGTATTGAAATGATCGGTATTGTAAGGTTGTCCTGGCATGCGCTCGGGGCCGCACCTGTGGGTCAGCACAGAGTCCTTGGCCTGCCATGACCGGCACAACGCCAGCAGCCCCAGCCAGCACGCCCCCGCCAGCGCGCCGCCGCCGCCATCGCCACCGCCGCCGCCGCCGCCCAGCGCCGCCCGCAGCCGCCGCAGCCACGGCACCGCCACCGCCGGCTCATCCAGCCCCGACGGCGACGCCCAGGGGTACCCCTCGGCGGCGGCGGCGGCGGCGCCGCCGCCGCCGGCCGCCGCCGCCGCCGCCAGCAGGCCGGGCAGGCCGGCGACGACGGCGGCGGCGCGCTTGGATGCGAGGCTCCGCAGCAGAGCGGGCAGGCGGGCCAGCAGCAGGGCGGCGGCGGCGGGCGGCAGCGCGGCGAAGCGGGCGGGCGCCGCCAGCTCCTCCAGCAGCGGCCCCAGACCCAAGGAGGGCGCGGCGCCGTGGGCCAGGGCCAGCAGCAGCACCGCGGCCTTGGGGGGGGGGATCCAAGGGGACAGGCTGAAGTAGAATATCGTGCAGCCATAACTACAATGATCCTGAGTCCAGGATTAGAAGTATTACCCTCTGCGAATTCCTCCTGCCGCACCTGCAGCCGCAGCCCGTCCGCCGCCTGCGCCGGCGGCGCCGCCGCCGCCGCCGCCAGCAACGCGCGGCAGGCGGAGGGCCAGTCGGCGGCGGGCAGCCCTGGCGCCGCCGCCAGCGCCAGCAGCGCGTCTGCCAGGCAGGGCAGCGGCAGAGAGGCCAGACGTGACCTGCAGCGGCAGTGGGGAGGGAGGGAGTGAGGGAGTAAAGGACCGGCGCGACCAACCGGCCAACCGACCAGCCGACCAACTGCAGCAACTGCCACAACCGCCAACCGCCAGCTCGGCCGCACCTGTCCATCAGGGCTGCCACCACCGGCCGCATCGCCCCATCCGCCGGGTACAGCGACAGCGCCTTCAGCCCGCCGCCGCCGCCAGGGCCGCCGCCGCCGCCGCCAGGCCCGCCGCTGGGCCGCTCCTGCGCTGCGCCGGAGCCGGCGGAGGCGGCGGCGGATCCGCCGCCGCTGGGCTCGTCGTCGTCGCCCTCCTCCGCCGCCGTCACGGCCGCCGACACGGAAGCCAGGTGGAAGGCGGCCGCGGCCGCGACCCCAGGGTCGCCGCCATCCTGTGTGAGGTTCATTGAAGCACTGCTCACACAGCAGCGCACACAGCTTGCAACACAACGCAAAATGCAACGTACGGCGGCAGTAGAGCTGGCGATAGAGGTTGAGGTGGGACCCCCGCACGAGGCGGCAAGGGGGGCTGCAGGCTGCAAGCTGCAGGCGGCATGCATGGCCCGACCAACCAAGTCGACCAAACCATCAAACAAACGGACCCAAGAACAGCAACACACCGAAGGACACCCCCGCGGCGGCGCACCCCGACTGCCAGCTCCAACCACCAAGCGAGCAACCAACACGACCAACACAACCGATACCAACCGACACAACCAACACAACCAACACAACCAACATGACCAACGGACAGCACCCCTGCGGCGGCGCACACACCTGCGTCGCCAGCGCCTCCAGCGACCGCACCGCCGCCTTGGCGGGCGCCAGGTACTCGGGCTGCGCCAGCAGGCCTGCGGCGGGCGGGATTGTGTACGGCAAGTGTGTACCATTGTACGGCACATGCACAAAGTATCATAGCGTCCGCATAGCTTTTGCTGATCATGTCAGGAAAGTCCTTAAGGGAGATTGGCAATCGGTCTCACCTGCGCTGACGGCGCCGGGCGCAATGGGCGCCAGCGCGTCTGCCAGGCTCGGCGGCGGCGGCAGCAGCGCCGCCGCCAGCGCGGCGACGGCGCCGCACCGCGCCGCCGCAGTGTGCTGGCCCTTGGCGGCGCCGTCAGCCGCCAGTTCTGCCAAGTCCGTGACCAGCTCCGTGACGGCGGCGGCGGCGGCAGCGGTCGCGGACGGCGCCGCCGCCTCCAACGGCGCCGCCGACAGGCCCGCCGCCGCCAGCACCTCCGCCGTCAGCATGCCCTGCCGCAGCGCCACGACGGCGACGCAGCCGGCTGCATAGGCGGCGGCTGCGCGCACCCTGCCGTCGGCGGCGCCGCCGACACCCCCGGCGCCATACAGCTTCCGCGCCGTACCCAGAATGTACGACAGCTCGTCCGGCGGGAGCTGCTGGTACCGGAGCGCCTCCGGCGCCAGCGCCGCTGCCGCCTCCAGCGCCGCCACCACCGCCGCTGCCGATGGCACGCCGGCGGCGGCGGCGGCGCCGCCGCCGGTGCCGTCCTCCATTGACGCCGCCGCCGCCATACGCACGAGCGCGCCAAGCAGCTTACTCATCGCGCCCGCTGGCAGCCCGTGCGAGCGGTTGATGTCGGTCACCAGGCTGACTAAGCCAACCGCCGCGCCCGTCAGCAGCTCGTGCTCGTCCGACTCGTCGGTCAACGGTTTCGGTTTCGGCCGAGACGGCACGGCACCAAACGCAGCGCCGGGCGCCTGCGCCGCCTCGTCCCAGGGCTGGCGCGGCCAGTCGGGCGGCAGGCCGTACGACGTGAGCTGCTGTACGGCGGGCGCCAGGGCCGGGCACAGCACGCGCAGCACGAGGGCCAGCGAGTCCAGCGCCTCGGCGACCGCCGTGAGCTCGCGCGTGGGCTCGCCTGTTGAGGGGCGGGCGGGAGGGCAGCCGATGGTGTCTCCCTCGGCGGCGGAGGAAGCACTACGTCCAGACCAGAGGCAGCCGGCAAGCGGGGCCGGGGCCCGGGCGGGCGCTGGTCTTGGAATGGAAGTGCCATCGAAGACTAATGTCAGGCTTCGGAGGAGATTGGCAGCCCTAGTTCTTGGGAGTCGTGGAGCCGGCGGGTGGGGCTGCCAGCCGGGCGTGCTCTCACCGGCGGAGGCGGTGGAGGTGGTGGGTATGTAGATGGCGGGGTCAGCCGCCAGGCTGCCTCCCAGCAGCGCCAGCGCAGAGGCGGCGGCGGAGCGCACGACCGCGCTTGGGCCGGACAGCAGCGCGGAGCGCGCCTCGGACAGCACCTGCGGGGAGGGGGTGGGGAGGGAGGGGAAGAAAGGGGGCACGTGTGTGTTTTGTGTGTGGTGCACGACCGCGCTTGGGCCGGACAGCAGCGCGGAGCGCGCCTCGGACA
>BDDC01000737.1:10245-45912 GCA_001662425.1 Chlamydomonas sphaeroides
CGAATCTAGCAACCAAAACATGTGCCGGGATTTATGGTAAATTTTCATCGTAAAGCCACAAACAGATTTACGGTGAATTTTCTCCATAAATCCAGCAACCAAATTGTGCACCTGGATTTACGACAATTTTCACTGTAAAGCCACGGACAGATTTACAGTGAAATTCCTCCGTAAATCCAGCAACCATAATGTGTGCCTGGATTTACACACCCATGCAGATACACCACAAACCCACCCATACACTCCACGCACCCACCACACAACCGCCACTGGGTGCCCATCACCCATGCCGCACACAGCACAAACCCACAGACCTGGCCAAGAAGCAGCGTCACCTATAATACCATATAGCCTGCAGCACATAGGCTCCGTAAATTGAGCACCCACAGTCAGGGGGGTGGATTTACGGGTCTGGATTTACGGAACTTCAAGGTCTGGACGGCAACTGACAAGAGTGTCCACAACGCCGGCCACGGTGCTGTCAATACAACTTTGATACCATATCAATGCTCTACGTATCCCCATACCTAAGTCGCTAATTGAGAAATCTCGACCTTGCCCAAATCATCCGTAAACCCAACAACCAGAATCAGGGCCAGCGTTTATGGATCCGCTTTTACAGAAGAACACAAGTCTATACATTGGTTGCTGTGTGCACCGTGAAATGTAGTGCCGTCGATTGTAAGTAAATACACGTTTGGTCCTCTACGTATCCATATTGCTAACATGCCTTTTTGTGACATTTCTTCCTCGCGAAAAATCTCCGTAAATCTGGTAACCAAATTCGGGGTAATTTGGGGTAATTCGGGAATTAACGGGACTGGATTTACAGAACTCTCGTCCTGGACTGAAAGTGACATAGTGCCGTTAATTAGATAATGATCCTCTATGTTTGCTCTATGTATTCCTACATCTAACTCCGCATTTGAGATATTGACACCGTCAAAATCTTCCGTAAATCCAGCGACCAGAATTTGGGCCCGGATTTACGGAACTTTTTGGAAACACGGAACAATCTTTTCCCCGAGTGCTCCCCACCAGCCAAATGCCAAGCAACATGTAGGTACCCACGCACATACACACTACACTCATCACACCTCCATATTTCATGCTGCGCTGACATACAATGTATCTGTTGCTGACCTGCTGAATTAGCGGCTGCTACTTGCGGGGTGCTAGACTGATACATAGCGTGAGAGTGGGACAAGACACGTCCAGAGACGAGGCGCTAAGCACAGGCTCGTTCCTTACGCTCTACCGAGGGCAGCGCTAGCCGCTGCCCTGAGCCTCTCACTCGCATGGGGACTGCCGTACAGACACGGACAGTGTGCCTGGGTGAAACCCCCAGACACCCCCAAAAGCAACAGTATCCACCTCACACCCTAGCTAGCAAAATTGAATGAGGACGATACAATGGTGATTCCCAGACTTGGCAGCAGTCCGTATGCTTGGCATGCATGCGGGTTGAAGCATTGCGAAATAAAACGGTGTCCCGGTAAATGAAAGCGCAGGTATCCTTGCAGTTGCTCAGGCATGCCGTGCCGTGGCAGGCGTGTAGCACACATTGTGGCTGCATGCGTCTGTCCCCAGTGCCGCGGCATATCAGCTGACCACATCATCCGGCTAGCTACACCGTCATGCGGAGCGGCGCCCGGCCCGCTGCCGGGCAGCAAAGGGCATCCGAAGCAGCAGCAGCCCAGAGGGTCTGCGCTGCTCGCCTGGCAGTTGCAGACTCAACAGCGGCCCTGCTACGTACGGCGGCCGGGGCAAGCAAGAAGGACGGAAAACAAGGGGCACGTTTCCGCTCATATACCGGTATGTTAGTTGGTTGCGACTTCATCTGCAGTCAGGGCCCGCCTGGCTTCAGAACGAAGGCCCATCCTTGGAGGGTGGTTGATGGAGCGGATCTCGCGCCAGCCCCGCCAGCAGCCCGCATGTCTGCCGCTGGCGCTAGTCGTGACACAGTCCGACGCAAGCCAAATAAACGGTTGGTCCGTCTAGTCCGTCTCCAGCCCCACCAGCCGGTACCTGCTGCTGCCGTGTGCCATCCGCGCGCCATCCTTGCTGCCGAGGCAATAACGAATATGCGCCCGAACCCCTCCCGATAGCAGCCGTTTGCGGCAGCTAGCCGTGCAGGCGTGTAGGAGCACCGGCCCCCGTCCCACCCGGAGCACGCACGCAGCATCAGCTCAGCGCGGCGGCACGGCACAACCCGCCTTATCCTACTGCCAGCGTTGCGCTGTCAATCCATCCCGTCCCTGGTGCATCGGTGCGCCCATGCAGCCGGCGCGCCTACCACATACATGCCCGCTGCCGCCGCCAGCAAGTAAGGGCCAGCACCCAAGCAAGGTGCTGCACTCACCGGCGGTTGCACTGCTGCCGCTATGCGCCCTCCCCAGCAGGCCTGGGGTGGTGCTGAACAGGCGCCGCAGCCAGGCCAGCAGGGCCAGGAAGCACAGGAACAGGAGCGGCTGCGGACGAGGACACGCACGTACAGCATGGCAGGTGTTGTTAGCATCGCACGGCCTCGCTCGCGCACGGCGGGGCGCATACAGCAGCCTGCTGATGATGAGTGCTCCTGGACAGCTAGGACGGACATGTCCTGTCGACAGCGTGCATGATATATATAATGCGTGCGTGCGTGTGATGGATCATGGTGCATCGTCCTGGAACCGATTATACATGAGCTACCCCCGGCGGCCATCGGCGCAGCAGCGTGCGTGTGCACCCCAACGGACACAAGATTAACTACCAGCAGAGGCGCTGCCCGCCAAGCACACACATATATATATACACATACATGCAAGGCAGGTGTGTATGCATGCATGCATGTGCCCTGCCTGCTACGCTGTGCTGCTGATCAATGTAATCAATGTCGTCGGTGCCACTTGCTTGCCTGCGTGTTGATCTGCACCCGATGGCTCGTCGTCGTCATGGGCACCACCGCCGCGCCTGTATGTGGTGCGTGGGTAGGTGCCGCATGCAGCAGGCAGCGCCGTGGATCGGATGGGAGACCGCAGGTGCGTGCAACAACATATGTATGTTCATACGTATGTTTGTACGTCGTCATTGTACGTACGCATGTAAGCGTGCGTACACACGTGGGCATCAACAGCAGTGCGGTCAGTGTCACGCCTGCGCGCATGCACGCACGCACGCGCTCCTATCCTGGTATCTGGCTATGGGGGTAGGAGGGTCCACAACGGGAGCGCATACAGGTTCCATCCTACATATCAGCTACGTGGATGCCGCCACAGCACTTGGCGGCCCCCTGACCCAGGAGCCGAGCCGCTGCACGGATGCAGCTCAGATACACACCCTCACACGGACATCAATCGCTCGCGGCGCTTGCTCACGGGTATCTAGCAGGAAATAGAGCGCCGTGCCCGCGGCCAGCCGCTGCAGCTGCACCAGCTTGGCCGCCAGGGCCCTGCGCCCCCGCTCATGCGCATGCTCATCGTCAGCGGCGTCGGCCGCCCGCTCCGCGTCCTTGGCGGGCCCCGGCGGGGGCGCAGCAGCGTCCGCGGGACCTGCTAGGCGGGCGGGCGGACAACGGGCCATGCCAGCAGCACCAGCAGGCGCACATGGCTGGCTGGCCTGCGTCCTAGCGAGCTGCACGCACTGCAGGGCCGGCCAGGTTCGCCCGGACGCGCCAGCGCTGCCAGGGCAGCAGCACGCAGAGGGAGCGCGCCGCGCACTTGATGGCGCTGCGGCCCCCGCTCGCCCACGGCAGCTAGCGCATGACGCAGCCCGGCCTTGCCCCTAGAGCAGGCACCTGCTGCCGGTCGTCATCGCATCGCGCTGCTGTGCTCGTCTAGCTATCGGCCCGAGCCCATGCCGCGCCCACGGCAGCAGCCATCGCCAACTGCGGAGCCCGTGCCCGCACTGCAGCGGCCCCCCATCTAGCTGGGCACGCACCCACCTCGCAGCGCGCGTGCCAGTGCGGGGGGCATGGCGCGCTCCGCCTTGCTCAGCCATGCGGCCGCAGCCACCACGAAGCCGGGGGCCATGGCTAGCACTCCCAGCCGTTGCTGCGAGGCCGGTTTGGCATTTCAGGGCGGGGGGAAAGGCACGCATGGGGAGGCAATCACGGCAACCCACAGGCATGGCACACCGCCTGAGTCCCATCGCATCGCTCCGCTCCCCAATCAGGCACTACACCACCCCACAGCACACCACACCTTGTGCTCCCGCATCAGCGCCGCCGCCTCGCAGACCACCACCACGGCGGTGGTGTAAAAGGCGCCGGCCAGGCAGGCCACGCTGAGGGCCAGGCACACGAGCCACCTGTGGGCCACGGCACGACACGACGTGCATGGCTGGCGGCGATCACTAGCGAGTCAACGGTGCTGTATGGCAGCCAGCAGCGGACAGCTTGCGCAGGCTCGGAATCTATTATGCAATCACGACACGCGGAACACGAGCCACGGGAGGCTAGTATGAAAGTGTGCCGCCCGTGTGGGGCCGCAGGCGCACTGCAGCAAGCCCAGGGACAGATGACAGGCCAGCGGCAAGGGCACACGTGACAACGGCGACGCACATGACGAGCAGGTAGGGAATCGTCTCCATTGACAGCGCCCGGGCACACGCCGCGACTGTTGCTACCTGAGGGGCGTGTAGGGCGTGTCCAGACCGCAGGTACGGCGGCGGCAGGTGTGCGGCAGGGTGCGGGCAGGGGTTGTGATTCCATCGCGCAGCACGAGCGGGATCAGAGGCGGACTTGCGGGGGCAGAGGCCGAGTGCCAGGGGCTGCCGTACGTACGTACGTACTAGTTCATGTGCCGCTGCCGCACAGCGCCGCGCAGCGCAACGCGCGCGTGCGTGCTAGTGCGTGCCGGGGATGGACCTTCCCCCCCCTTAGTGCGCTGCCGAGCAGCAGGCCGACAGCCACATACGATACCCACCAGGCTTGTGAGCAGGGCCGTGGCCGGCAGGACGTGCGTGCTGATGAGGCGACGGCGGGGCGCCTGCGTGGCTGCGTGGCTGCTAAGGCAGAAGCCTGCATCCAGCAGGGAGAGGACACGCATCGCAGTCGTTGGGCCGGCTGCGTGGGCCGCGCGGGCGCTGCGAGGGCCAGGCCCGGCTGGGATGGAGGAGCATAGCAGAGCCCTTGCACTAGATAGCTGGTGGCTGCGAATACGAGGACGGGGCGGTGATTGGCACAAGCTGGGCGGTGAAGCCATGGGAGCCGCCCCTCACCCGATGCAACCAGCAGCAGCATCGCCTGTGTGGAGAGCGGGAGTGGCAGACGGGGGCCGACCAAAGAGTCAGGACGGCCTGCTGCGGCGGGGCACGGCAGAGAGCCCAGCCAAGAAGCCAACTGCTGGGCTTTCAGCGGGCCACGCAACGGGAGATACTTGGCCCCTTGCACGTACCAGGCAGCAGGTTCGAGTGACATGCAGGAGGAGGCGATATGCAGTGTACGCTGTGGGGGGCGGTGGTGGATGTTTGCGGGGACGCGGCGTGCGTTAGGCATGGCGCGCGCGGGCATGCATGGCAAAGCACCGGCGCACAGTCTCCCCAGCCTAAGACCCGACACCAGCGAGCTCCAGGTCATTCATCTCATGGCAAATACAGCGCGGCGGGAGGCAGTCCTTCACAGGATGAACCGCTTGCTTGTCAGAGATGGGGCCCGCCGGCGGGATGCGCGGCAGTCATGTCGCGTACCCTCTGGCCATGTCGTTAGGGCGGTACGGAGAAAGATGCTAGACTGGATTGCCATCAGGATTATGCAGGTACCAAGCACGAAGCCTGCTGCGGAGACGAGCACAGCGCGGCGCCAGGCCGCTACAAGAGCTACCACGACCAGCGTCCACCATAAAATGACCTCTGCTGCGAGCAATGGCGCTTCATCTAGCACAAGGAACGGTGCCCGCAGGGAAGCGACGTAATCGTCTCTGTGCATAGCTGTGCTTGCTCACATATGTTCTGCGTTCTATAAGATTACCTCGCGGTGAGTGGGGGTTGCGGTTAGCCTAACTTCGCGATGGAGGCTGTTGGGAGCTGTCGAGCGACGCCGGCCCTCGCCGGGGGGAGCGCCAGGGAGCGCCCAACAGGCAGTGGGACGGCCAGGGCTGCACGAAATGCGGGCCTCCAAGCCCGTGCCAACAATACGGTCGCCCACGTGCGGCCGCCCCCGGCGGTTTGGAGGTTCCTGGCAACGGTCCTCGCGTCCTCCAGGTCAGGCTTGGTCAGGGAAGCTCAGCGGCAGGGGAAAGTGCCCCTTGGTCAGCGGTAAGTTTCCCCCACGGGTATTCCCTGAACAGGTCGCTGTGATCTCCCGCTTAGCGCTTACCCTCCGCCTGCAGGAGAGACGGCCACGTGGCGCCCCGAGGCGTCGCAGAGTTCCCCGGCTGGCATGTGCGGCGGCGGACAAGCGGTTCCCGAGTGGCCTTCTTCTGCCCCGCCCATACTCAGGGCGGCAAGGAGGATCCAGACGAAGGTCACGGTCAAGGCCCGGGCGGCCGAGAGCTGTGTGTGCTGCCGCGCTCCCGAGCAGGATACATGGGAGCCGGCGACTTCAGGCTTCGCTCTCCCCCCTCAGGTCATATCGCACATATGCAGTACCAAGTGGCGATGTTGCGCCCAACTGCTGCCACCTAGCGCCACACGTGGACTGCCATCAGATGCTCGACATCACCCCACCCCCCAAATCTAGGCCGCGGCGCCCTCATCCATGCAATGCCCCTGGCGTCATGCGGCCTAGACTCGACCATACCGGCGGTTGGCCCTTCGCACCACCCCTGACTGCGCAGCACAGCGAACACCAGCACACCACCCACTCAACCGCCACCGGGCCGGCGGTGGAGGCCGCGCGACGCTCGGCGTCCGGCAAGGTGTGCCCGTTCCCACAACCACCGTACATCCATACGGTCGTACACCGGCCAAGCCGGTGCCAGCTCCTCACCAGCCGTATTTGGCGGCCTGTGGGAGGAGCAACAGCCCGGCACGGGCCGCATGAGAAGCACGAGAGGACAGCTGTTTGCGATACATGCCGTTTGGAGCGCGAGGTAAACATTCGCTCCTATCTACAGCGCAACAAGCTCCTATCTACAGCGCAACAAGATGCAGTGCACAGCAAAGCGGATGACGTGGGGCAGGGCAACCCCTATAAACACAGCCCGGCAGGGAAGGGAGGGAGGCCCCGCACGCTCCCGCCACATGCGCTGCACGGACACATGCGGATGCAAGGGACGCAGGCCCAGCTGGGCGCTTGATGTGGTCGGCTCGTCACACGGTCCGACCCAAACATGCCTGTGCCACCTGTGTCCCCACTGGCTGCGGGCCCCACGGCCGCAACAGCGCGCCGGCGGCTTGTCCCGGCCGCCACGCACACGCGCAGGCAAACTAGCGGCGTGGCGGCAGCACGCGCGCCACCGACGCTGACCCGGCCTCCTGCCCTCGTGCCTACCGTCTCGGCCTTGGTCTTGTGGCCCTGGGCGCGCTTCTCCAACAAGTCCAGTTCCTGGAGGGTGGGACAGGGTTGGGGAGGCGGGCGGTGAAGATGGCCCGGATCTACCACTGCCATACCGCTCGCTGACTAGCCCGTCACGCCCAAGACTGGGTGTTGGATAGCGCGATAGAAACAGGATCAAAGCCAGCAGCAGCTGTACGATGTTGCGGCTATGGACGTAGCCGAGCCCCAGCTCCTGGTAACGGTCAGTGCAACCGAATGCGCGTGACCGGCACTGCGTGCCTATACGACCACAGCTGTCCCTTCTCCAAGCCCGCGCCCCGTTCCTGTGCCAAGCCTTAGCCCAGCCGCCACTCGCCTGCATGCGGGCGTTGTGCAGCAGCGTGCCGATCTGGTGCTTGCGCTTCGCCAGCTTGCTGCCCTCGAAGGGCGCGGCGGACCGGCGCAGCGCCACTGGGGGCGAAGGAGGGGAGTAGAAAGGATGTACAATGAGTGGAGCGTGCCGAATCACCGAGCGGCATTTGGCAGCCGCGGAGCAGGGAGGTGCGCCTGGCACACGCGCGGACAGCACCCTGAACGGGCAGGGCCCGCTTCCACCAAGGCGCCAGCTCGCTGCCTCACGACCCACGCCACCCCGTAATCTGCCCTCGCGCTTGCTGTTGAGCGCACCCTTGGTGCCGCCTCCACGCCTCACGCACCCAACCTTTCTTCCCCGTCGCCCCCGCCACACGTGCACGCACCCGGCGCCGCCCCGCGCACCGCATACCGGTCCCTGGGAGCAATCCCACCTGCTGCATCGCCGCCGCCGCCCCCGCCCCTTTCTGCTTGCAGCGAGGCCCACACGTACTTGCGTATTCAGAGCCCAGCGCGTCGCGCGCGCTGGCGGCCGCCTCCCTGGCCGCGGGGTCCATGTGGGTCAGGTCCTTGGCGTTGATCTCCTTCATCTGCATGCCGGCCCCACCCGCTGCGCCCTTGCTGCGCTTAGCCGCCCGCTCCTGCTCCGCCCGCAGCGCCTCCTCCAGCAAGTCCTCGGGAGAGGGGGAGCCGACCCGCGCGTTGCGGCCGCGGCCGCCGCCACCGGCGCCCGACCCTGC
Organism: Chlamydomonas sphaeroides; assembly: GCA_001662425.1. Taxonomy (NCBI): domain Eukaryota; kingdom Viridiplantae; phylum Chlorophyta; class Chlorophyceae; order Chlamydomonadales; family Chlamydomonadaceae; genus Chlamydomonas; species Chlamydomonas sphaeroides. The sequence goes on from BDDC01000737.1 coordinate 18,754, forward strand.
GCCGCTGGGCCCGGCCCCCGCGTGGGAACCTTGCGAGAATGGGTCCGCATGGTGTTGGTGTTGGTGCGTGTCGTAGCCATGGTACGGACCGTAACCGTGTGACGCGGATGGGCCGGTAGCGCCGTACATAGCAGACGGGTCGCCGTAGGCGGCGGCGGTGGCGGTGCCGTCGTCCTTGACACGAAAGGCCTCGTTAGAGTACGAGACGTCACCGGCTGCGGAGCCTTGGCCGAAGAAGTCCTTCGGCAGGGGGGCGGCCGCGGGGGCGGCTGCGGCGCGGCCCGCCGGCAGCTCGGAGGCGCTGGCGGCTGCGGCGGCGCCACCGCCGAGTGGTGCGGGCTTGGCGATGCCGCTACCCAGGGCAGCGCTGCGGTCATTTTTGGGCGGCGGTAAGAAATCCATTAGGCGGGACTTGCCGCCGCCGGCGGCCTTCGCTCGCTTGGCGGCGGGCTCGTCGTCTTCGTCGCTGTCCAGGGCCGCCGCCGCCAAGAGCTCCTTGCCAAAGGGCAGCGGCAACTTTACGACCTTACGGCCTCCGGCAGCGCCAGAGCCGCCGGCGGCGGCCACCGAGTCGCCGCCGGCCGGCGGAGGCAGGCTGGACAGGCCGAGGGACGAGGAGGGGCCAGAGGGCGTAGGGAGGCGGGACCAGAGGCTTCCGCCGCTGGGCCCAGCGCAGTCATCGGCGGCCGAGGAAAGTCCGCTACTACCGTTCGCAGGAGCGGCCTGCGGAGTGGGCGGGATGGAGGACGAAAGGCTTAATGGGGGCGTCGGCCGCGAGGGCGGAACTCGGTTTGCAGTGACGTGCGTGGGCAACCAGGGTGCTGTGTTGGCAGGGGACACACCGTCAGCGTTACGCACCCGCGGCGGTGGCATCGATCCCAGTAGCGCGCTCTTTGTGGCTACAGGCGCTGCGTCTCGCTTTGGCGACGGGGATGGCTCAGCGTCCGATCCATCGTCAGAGCCATAGCCCCCGAGGAGGTCCATGCTGCTAGCGTTGTGTTAAGCAAACAACGGACAAAGCCAGCAGTGGACCAATATGGAAGGAGCGAAGGCAACGACGAAGCTTTCGTGCTCACGTTGACAACTAGCAGCGACGTTACGAAAGCTACACAAGTCAGTGGCGGATGAAGCAGTTTTAGGCACGGCGGAGGGGCGCGAACGTGTGCACCCCGTCTGCATGACGGCCTCTAGGGCTACCTAGTCGGGAAACGCAACACAGATGTAGACGTTAAAGCAACGTGCTCAACAACATTATTGCACCGAAAGACGATGGCGTGCCCCGCCTAGCTGAGCTCAACACAAGTTTGCATCCGAGAGCTGCAGCGCTGCGCTACTGCTGCTGGCGTCCCACCAAACCCCATGTTCTTCAGTCAGCTTTTCAGCAGCCGCTCAGCCAAGGAGAGCCAGCGCCCCGTCAGCGAGGCCCCGCGCACGAACAACGCGAACGGCCCCAGGCCTCCCGTCCCGGAGCCGAGCTCTCATGTGCCGCAACATGAGCGGGGGGAGGCTGCGGGGCCGGCAGGGACCAGCGCTGCCCCGGCTGTGGTGCAAGTTGTCGACGCCCCACATCCCGTCAGCCCGGGCACAAACCTGACGCTTCCGACAACGCTCAGCATCCCACTGGATGGATACTGTGTTAGCGTGGAGCTCGCGCCAACGGGACCCATTCACGGACAGAACGGCTCTAACAACGGGCTCCAAATGCAAATCGCACAACAGATGTTGGCTTTTGCCACGCAGCAAGCAACGCTGTTACAGCAGGCAAGTCCGGGGCCGAAGGTGGCGAACGAGGTGTCGGGACCTGGCGGGGAAGCTACATACCCACACGCTCGACGACCACTGCTGCGGCAGCTGCTGCGGTTCCCCTCTCATCACCTCCTGGTCCCCTCATGCGGGCGACATGCGGCCCCCTGAGGCCGGCAGGGCGCGCTAGCCCTGACCCCCCTCGTGCCCGCACGACGGTTAACCGTGGTCCCATGTGCCCCCCCAAAACCCCTCCCGTGTGCACATCACCCCTATGTTCCTTGCGCAGGCTCTGCCTTTTATGCTGAACCTGCCTCCGGCCCGCGTAACCGACAAGCTACGCGGGCTACTGACGGAGGTCCAGGCGAGTCCCACGTTTGCCACGTACGCGGCAACCCTTGGTTTGCTGCACCTGCGGAAGGCCTTCCCCCGGCTTGCACCGTTGCAACTGTCTCCCCCTCCCGACCTTCCCGTTGGCCGGCCCCGGCCCGCATGCACAATCACCAACGCGTAAAACGAGCCACCGCACACACGGGCCTGGGTTCGCATTCCCTTCTGATGTACTGCCGTTTTAAGATGTACAATCATCTAGCAAATCAAGTGGACTCACGACAGTATCTCATATGAAACCTGAAACCTGCGCAGGCAAAGCCCGCGCTCGAAAAGCTGATGAAGGCTACGGGCACCAGCGAGCCCACGGCGCAGCGCGTGTGCATTGAGTACATCAACCGCCACGGCAAGGGCAAGGTGGACCCGGCCAAGATGCTGGCCTTCTACCACCAGCACAAGGACACGGTGGACTTCAGCAGGTGCACACCTGGGGGCTACGGGTGCTTGGGCCGCACCGGACCGGACCGGACCACGCCGCTGGGTTGGCTGCGCAGGTGCTGCGGTCATCCTACCCGGCACCGCCGCCGCTGACGGCACTGCATGCCCCCGTGCATGCCGGTGGTCCCCGATTCCTCTGCCCGCCTGTAGGCCGCTGACGGTGCAGGACCTGCTGCGCCACATGGACGTGGCGTCCTGCATCCAAAAGATACAGGAGCGCGTGCCGGGCATCCCGCACCAGACCGCCGAGCTGGCGGCCACGCTGTGCATGGCGGACGCGGACGCGGCCGTGCAGCTGCTGACCGCCTCGGCGGCGGCGCAGCCGGCGTCCGCGGCGTCGGCGCTGGCGGGACCGGTGTTCCTCACCGCCGCCGAGGTGTTTCCGCAGGGCAGCGACGGCAAGCCCGCCGGCGGCGGCGGTGCGCTGCCGGCGGCCGGCGGCAAGGCCGCGCCGGCGGCGGCGGTGCTGCTGGCGCCGGCGGCGCCACTGGCGGGCTCGGCGAGCAGCAGCGGCCGGGGCTCTCTTGACGGCGGCTATGGGCACCATGCTGACGGCGGCGCCGCGTCCAGCGCCCCGGCGCAGTACCTGGTGCAGGTCGGGGGCCAGGGCCTGCCGCTGGACCCGCTGCTGTCGGACCCCAACGCTGGCCTGGACATTGCGGGCGAGCTGAAGCAGTTCACCGACCGCCTGCTGCAGCTGCAGCAGCAACAGCAGCTGCAGCGGGACGCTGCAGGTGGGTCAGCGGTTCAGCCTGGGGGCGGGGCACGGTCGCGCGAGGCGCCTGAGGTGACGCGGCGTGCGCGACCAGGGCTACACTGCAACGCTAGACGATTGGCCGCAGCCTAGTGCTAGCGGCACGCAACCCCACACGCCCAACCCGCGCTCGTGCTGCCGCAGCTGGCGCAGCCACCTCGCCGCCGGGCTCTGGGGGCGGCGGCGCCAACGCGCCGGGCTCCGTGGCGGCCGCCAGCGCGGCCGCTGGTGGAGGGGGCGCGGCCGCCATCATGTTGCCGCCCTCACACATCGACATGCTCAGCAATCTCGTGCTGCAGGTGCGCCGGCGGGCTGCAGGGAGGGGGACTGGGGAAGGGCGCTGCGGGCAGGCGCGACGGCCAACAGCGCGCTACCGGCGCCACAGGACCATCACTTGGAGTCGTGAGGAATGCTGTGGGACAGGACATGCATGGATCTGAATGTGTGCACTCACACACGCCGCCGAGGGCTGCACCCCTGGGCCCCTCCCTATGCACTTCTTTCCTTCGCGTCCCTCCCGGGCCCATCTGCGTCACCCCGGTGCCCACGCCCGCGTGGTCAGGAAGCTCCATCTCTCGCACCAGCCCTGCCCGTCCCACCCGCCCCTCCTCCCAGAGCAACGCCGCTATCAACCGCTACCTGTTGGAACGGCAGCAGCTGCACAAGGACCTGGCCATGCTGCGGAAGCACAAGGTGCGGGCCAGGGGGCAGCAGGGGCAGCGTGCCCGGCCCGTGGGAGGGAGTTACAACGTTATGTTTGGTCGCAGCGCAACCCTAGGGGGAGGCGCATGGTGAGGAGCAGGTGGGGTGCAGGGGACCATCATACCGACCGGTCGTTGATAGGGTAGCATTCGGGGCGTCGCGGCCGTGCGTGCCACAGCCCGGGTGGTGCCTGAGCGGCTGCTGACGTGGCGGAGTTCGTTTGCCCGCTGCGGCTGCAGGAGTGGGCGGACTCGCGCATCAGCGACCTCATTAAGAAGGCGTGCGAGGCGGACAAGCCGTTTGCGGAGGAGGTGCGCGGCCTGCGCGAGGAGGTGAAGCGGCTGCGCGCCGAGAAGGAGGCGCTGGAGGCGCGCGGTGTGGAGGTGAGCGCGCTACTGCCCGGGGCGGGGGCCGGGAGGCCGGTGTGTGGGGCCTGGGGTCAGGACAGGCGCGAGGTGCCGGCGGCGCCGGCGTCGAGCCGTGCAGGTTCCTGCTGCGTCGTGGCGGTTGGCGCCTGGGGTGGTGCTCATGACGTCCAGGGTCCACCCAGCCATGGTGCCCTCGGCGCCTGCCTCCCGGCCTGCTCGGCTGTAGCATTTGAACATATGGACCGGGTCGTCTGGCTAGAAGACTAGCATGTCATCCCTGGGTGCATGGCCGCCTTCCTGGGACAACGAAGCTGGGGTAGCGCTTACCCAGACCGGGTCCCCTTGAGGCTTGCCTCCTGCCTTCCGCCCTGCAGCTGGAGGGGGCGCTCATGGGGCTCAAGGAGTCGGTTTACCGCACGGACCAGGCGCGCAGGGAGGCGGAGACGCGGCTGCAGGTGAGCTGCCACCCGGGTGTTGTGGTGGAGGGCACCTTGGCCTTGGCGCTGCCCCGACAAGGCGGTGCTCGTGCTGTGCGCGAGCATTTGTGCCTGGCGAACGGCTGCGGTGGCTCGGGCCGAGAGCCTTGGGCGGTGCGTGTAGCGCGCAACGCACGTGACGCACGTGATGAGCCTGCGTGGCGCCGCGCCCGCCCTTGCCCGAAGGCGGGCCTCGTATCTCTACTTAGTCTCTCAATTTGTAAGCGATATGCCTTGATACCAAGTGTGTGGACTCTATCGACGAACGTACGGCGGCTGCCCGCAGGCCATCGAGGCGGAGGTGCGTGGCGCCGCGCTGCGCGAAGCGGAGCTGCACAAGGAGCTGCAGGAGGCGCAGGCGCAGGTGGGCTGGCGAGGGGCCTGCTGGCGCTGTGGCGCCAGCGGGTGTCCTCCGCAACGCGCAGCCTGAAGACGCTGCTCGGAGCCTATTGCCTCACCTTTGTCTGCCCGTCTCCTGACGTCGGCCACGTGCTCCAATGTCGTTGCGCGCTTCCCCTCTATGGGAGCTCGTCCAGCCTCCGCCCATTGCAGCCGAGCCCCTCAATCACACATCTTGCCCACGGCTCATCCCCCGTCCGCAGGTGAAGCAGGCCACCAAGCGCAGCACCACGCTGGAGAAGCAGAAGGCCAAGCTGGGGGAGGACCGCGCCTCGGAGGCGGCCGCCGCCTGCGAGCGAGCCAAGCAGGTGCGGCGTTGGAGCCTGGCGCAGGCCCCTGGGCTCAGCGCAGCAGCGCCGCGGGAGCTAGGGCGGCACGCTCCATGCAGCCAGAGCACCGGGCCTCTAGTCTAGACACCGGACACGTGACCTTGCCGCGCTGCGCCGCGCTGCCCCCGCCAGATGGAGCGGCTGACGGCGGCGGTGCGCTCGGCGGAGAAGCAGGCCAAGGAGCGGGCCGAGGCTCTCGAGGCGGAGCGGGCGGCGCGCATCAAGGACCAGAGGTGCGGTGATGCCGCGGCGGCGGGTCCTGCCGAATGGGGCACCGCATTGTTTGAGCCTTGCGTGATGGGGTACGGCCGCGCACGCTGGTGGCAACGGTCATGCTGTCCGCCAGACCTCCAGCTTTGTGCAGCAGCCCGGCCGTGGCGCCTGCTGCCCGCTCCCATACTGTGCTTACATATGTCCTGCACGTGTCAATTGCACGTGCCCACATCCTCTGCCCCTGCCCACGGTCGTCTGCTCGCAGCGCCGCGGACCTGGCTATTCAAACGGCCGAAGCGGTCCGCGCCAGCCTGGAGGCCGAGCTGCAGCGTACAAAGGACCAGCTGCAGCTGCAGCAGGCCGCCGGCGGGGAGGTCGAGCAGCACCAGCAGCAATTGCGGCACCAGCTGGAGGCTGCCCTGGCCGAGGCGGCCGCCGCGGCGGGCGCCATCGAGGCGGCGCGCGGCGAGGCGGAGGCCGCGCGCGCTGGCGAGGCCGCGGCGCGCGCTGAGCTCGAGCGTGCGAGGGCCGCGGCGGCGGCGGCACGTGAGGAGGTAGCGGCGGCGCAGGCCGCCGCGGCGGCGGCAATGGCGGAGGCAGCGGCGGCGACGGGCCAGGTTGCGATGTCGGCGGAGGCAGCGGGCCATCTGCACTCAGGGCATCAAGCGCAGCAGCAGCAGCAGCAGCAGCACGCGCAGCAGCCGCCCGTGGCGAGTGCGTTAGGCCCCGCTGCGGGCGTGGCGCACGGGGCCGGCGCGAGCTCCAGTCGGGCCAGCCTCAGCGGCGTCGGCAGCGGCGGCATGGGCAGCGGCAGCGGCGGCCTGCCCGCCGTCGCCGGGGGCGGCGGCGGCCTTGGCGGTCCAGCGCGGTCAGGCAGCCCGCCGCCGGGAGGCTCCGCCGCCGCCCTGGCGGCCAGCAGCCTCTGGGGGAACGGCCACTACTGCGCCCCTGACTTTCTCGGTCTTTCGCTGGTGCCTGGCGGTGGCGGCGGCCCCAACAGCGGGTCGGGGCCGGTCATGGCGATGCCCCACGGCGCCGTTGCGCCTGGCGGCGGAGGCCCGAGGCCCCAGCAACAGCAGCCGCAGCTCCCGCAGGTGCCCCAGCAGATGGGTGGGGGGATGCCCATGGGGCCTGGCGGCATGGTCGGCCGGCCGCCGGGGCTTGGGCAGCCGGGCGCCGCTGCGGCCCACGCGGCCGCTGCGGCGCACGCGGCAGCCGCAGCGGAGGCTAGCAAGACGGCGGCGGCCGCTGCCGCGGCGGCGGCGGTGGTCGGCGGCAACGCCAGTCAGGACGGCGGCTATGGCGGCGGCAGCCGCGCCCGGCTTGTGGGCTATGGTAGCAGCTCGGGCGCAGTCGGCGCCGGCAACGGCCCCGGCGCGGCGGCGCTGGCCAGGAACGGCAGCACCGGCCTGGGCCCCCAGCAGCAGGCGGCGCTGCAGCAGCAGCAGCTGCAGGGCCTGATGGGCCAGCTGGGTGCGGCCGGTGGCGGCGGCGGCATGTTTGCTGGCGGTCCCGGCGGCGGCCTGGGCCTGGGGTTCGCTCCCATGGGCGACGGCGGCATGTCTGACCTTGGGCTCGACCTGGCGGCGGCACACCAGCACCACCAACAGCAGCAGCAGCACCAGCAGCAGCAGGCCATGTTGGCGCTCGCGCGCTCTGGGCTCGGCCGTGTGGGTCCTGGCGGCGGCCCGGGCATCGGCCAGGGCGGCGGCGGGCCGCAGTTGCTCGGCGGCGGCAAGGCCGGCCTTCCCGGGGCGCTGGGCGGAGGCCTTGTTGGCCTTGGCGGGCAGCTTGGCAGCGCTGCCGGCATGGGCATGGGGATGGATTCTTTTGGGCGGCCGCTTCAGCTGGGACTGGGGCCCGGGCCGGGTCTGCCGCCCGGCCTGGGGCCGCAGGGCGGCGGGCCGGGCGGCCGTGGCGCCGGCGGCATTGGGCAGCTGGGCAGCATTGGCGGGCCCCCCACGAATGAGGCACTGTTGAGGCAGCTAGAGTTACTGCGTCAGATGTAGGGCGGAGCGGGCACCATGGAGTATGGGTGGGCGGGCACACAACGGCCGCGGCGCAGTGCATGCGTGTACGTGGGGAGCGGGGAAAGCGCGTGCAAGCAAGAGGGTTGGAGCCGGAGACGCGGCAGCGCCTGCCGCCAAAGGGAGCTCGCGGGGTGGGCTTGGGCAAGGGTGCGGTGTGGTGTTGCGTGGCGTGGTTACTCTACGGCAGGCGTGGACTGTCAGTCAAACGTTGCAGTGCTGGAAGTGGGCTCGGCCCCGCGGCGGCCGTGCCGCAGTTTGGTTGGGGCCTGCGCGCGTGTCGCCGGGAGCTGCTTGCCTCGCCGGTTTCGGTTCCTGAGGCGCACAGCCACCCCCTTCGTGCATACGGAGCCACGTGCATTATATGGGCGGCTGGTCGCCAATGCGCGCCAACGCGCCGGGAGCCTGCATTTCATGTGGCGTTGGGTGCAGACAAGGGTTCTTTGTACTTGTTTCAGCACAGGGGCTGCGCAGTGGCACGAGCTGCCATGTCATAAGGGTGTGTGGGTTATGGGTCGGGCGATGGACTCCGTGCAATGAACAGCACTTGGTGTGATGGGCCTGTAGACCATGACGGTAGCATGCCAACTGGCGGCTCCGGCGCGCTGTCGTGAACGCCGGCGATGGTCGCCGGTTGGCAGTTGTGCCAGTAGGAGGAAGGGCTGGAACGGACAGGACTAGGGTGGGCAGGGCATACCTCGGGCGGTGCCGCGGATGAGGTCGAGGTTATGCAGATGGCTTCAAGTTCCATGTGCCAAGGCCTGTCGGCTGTGTCGCCAAGGGTTTGAACTCTATGTGCTGCTGGCTATGTCAGGCCTGACTGCACAGCGCAGAGGCGCCTCTACTGCATATGCCTGATGGCCAGGCCGCTGTTTGCGTGCGCTGCGCTCGCTGGCTGCGCATGTTGGGCTAGCGGCTACAGCAAGACACGTGCCTGCCTGGGCTGCCGGCGGCGGCGCGGCCGTGGCCGTCTTGCCAGGTCGCTGACTGGGCCTGCCTGGTGTGCATGGGTCCGAGGCCCTCTGCAGTATGCAATGCAGGAGGGGGCCAAACATGTGGGACGTCCAGCCTAGCCTCTTACATGCTGCGAGATAACAAACGCTCGGCGCCGCGAGTACCTCAGCACCACATACAGCAGCCACCGCTGGCATACGCAGCCCCAACCCCCTCCCCTCCCACAGCATCAATTCCAACAGCACAACAAATCAAAGTCAAGCAAGCACATCTGAGCGCTCTGGGCTGCGCATCAGCCGACGCATTGCCGCAACGCCCCTGCACGCGCGGCTAGAACGCGGCGAACCCCGCGCTGGTGGCGCACGCTACCAGCCAGCACTGGCCACGGCTCCGGGCCCACAATCTGCCGCAGGTGCGTGTTTAGCGCTGACGATCAACACAACGCAGTATCCACACAGCGTCCAGGGGCCAGGCCCGCTAGCGCGTATGCCACGACCTGGCAGGCTGCTGGCTGTGCCACCGGCTGGCGGCAGCTGCCCGGCCACGTCGCCTCGCCGCTGCCCTCACTGCTGCTTGCCGCCCTCCGCCGGTCCCTCATCCCGCTTCGTTAGCTCCTGCTGCAGCAGCTCCATGCGCTTGCGCTGGTCCGCGGAGAGGGAGTCGTAGACCCCGCTAAGCAGCTCGGCGCTGACGGTGGGGGCGCTGGACGGCGTCACCGCCGCCGTGTCGTCCCCTCGAAGCGTCGCGACATAGCTTTGCCACTCTTGATAAAACAGCTGCCACTGCTGCTGCGTCGTCTTGCCGCGAAGATGGGAGCGGAACTCCGCCCGGGCGTAGGAATCTCCCAAGTCCCGCATCGCCGGGGGAAGCCGCTCACGGTGCAGCTTCATAACCTGGCGAAAAAGGTTCAATATCGGCGCTGCGGCCTGTCGCGTGGCCATGGCTGCGCTGTGATCGCCCACGCCTCGTTTCGCAGGTCCACCTCGCGGCGATCAGCGATAGCTAGATAAAGGTCTACTTCTGTCGGCTTATGCCTTGGCACCAGCTGGGCCGCCGGTGAGCACGTTCATTTGCTCCTTCTCCATGTCCAGCAGCTGCTGCTCGCGGTCCATCTCGATGATCAGAGGCACGAGCAGCACTAGGAGCGTGGTAGAAGAAATCCAGGCAGCCTTCTTGAACGAGGCAAACAGCTTCTTTGCAGCAAAGGACACCGTAAGAGGGCCCGTCGGCTCGGCCTTGGGCGCGCCGCCCCCAAACATGATGGCAGTTGCTCAGGAGCGTGGAGGATGGTGATGGTATGTATATGCAAGGTCAGGCGGCGGTGCCTAAAGTTCCCGACGTGGGGGTCACGGCAATGGTAGCACGAACCCTCACGAACTCCCCATGGTTCGCTTGCGACCTTACACACGCGGGAGCGCGCGTACCCCTATAGTTTTCTCACCGCCGGTGACATCGCCCCGCGTCGCAAGTGGCCCACCCAACGTGGCCTCCTGGATGCCAAGGTGCCAACGTTGCACGTGCAAGTGGTCTGCCGATCCCAGGCAATTCCGTTCATGGCGATCAGTGTATAGCTCCTGGCAGCGGCTGGGGCGCGGCACATACTGTGCACGGCTTGCCTGCCTACGTCCGAGGCTGTGTGGCGTGTCTTGCCTCTTGAGGGGCACGAGCCGTTCGACTTGAGCTCACGGGAATTTCCTTCCTTGGAGTGCATGTGAGGACCTCGGCTTGGTGACAGCCCCCACCCAGCTTGTACTCCTTCCCATGTAACCGTTGCAAAAGTTTGGGCGCGGATGGATTTGCGCTGAGGCGCCCGCCTCGTCGCTCGCCTGGCGGGGACGGCGACGGGGGTGGCGATGGCGGCGGCGAGAGCCGGGGCCGGGCGGCGGCATGTCACGCCACAGAATGTAACCCGGAGCGTTTGAAGTGCCTACGCGCCACTTGGACGTGTGACTCGGGTGACGCGCAGCCACACTCCGCGAACGCGCTCCCGGCGCGACTCACTGGCGCTTGGCTCGAAGCGGCTCCCTTCAGCGGTCTCTCCGCGGCTCGCTCCGGCTCGGGCTCAGTGACACGGTGATGCGTTACAAGCAGTGGTCTTTGTAAGTGGCTCAGGCACAGTCTTGGCTACAGAGCCGGGAAGACACCGGCTCTGTGTGTTATTGCCCCTCTAGAACGCGCGGCCCCGCGCGGTACGGCGGACACGTCGCCCTCGCCTGCCACCAGTCAAGCCAACTCCTAGCCCAGCATTTAGCTGCCTACAACGTGAACGACAAGCGAGGACCTGATCCTTCGGCGCCTCGGACTAGGGCCGTGCCAGCCCTTCTCTCCGTCGGCACCTACCCGGCTTCCCCCCCGCACCTCGCAGCTTGGGCCGCGACACGCCATGTGCGGTCACACGTCCTGACACGACAGGCAGCAGCCAGGGCCGGACGGCGGCAGCGGCCGCCTTACTGCCCGCCCGACCTCTGACAGCGGCGGCTGGGGTACGTCCGCCGCCGTCGTCGCCACCACCTCAGGGCCGGGGCCGAGCGGCAGCGGGGGCGGCGGCCGCGGCCGCGGCAAGCGGCGGATGAGCTCATCCTCAGCTGCCCGTGCCAAGCGGAAGCGTATCGGTGTAGGGGCTGAGTTGGCAGCGAGGGCGGGCCCTGCCTCCTGGCCGTGCATGGCTGGCTGGGCGGCGGCTGTTGCAATGGCAGTCGAAGGCTTGTGCTAGCGCGACGCCGGGGGGCGGCCCCCCCCATTGCTTTGCACGCAACCGTGCCCCGGCCGTGTCCGGGTGAAGGGACCAGGGGGCGCGTTCCAGACAAGTGCCGGCACGTAGAGCGCTTGTTGAGACGGTGGTGAGCGCCTATGCAAGCAACGCCTTACAATTAAGTAGCCCGAACTGGTAGGGGCGGACGGCAGACCTAGGTGAAAGACTGGATGGGGGTTACGCGCTTTTCCCCGTTCCGGATGGGGCCACCTTGTCCCATGTAACCCCTTGTAACCCAGTTGGGTAGCCAGGCGAGCAGGCCCTGCTAATCCTACGCTAGCCACCCTCAGAGGGTACATCCTGAAAATAAACGATGTCAAGAACCTGTACCTGCAATCCTGCCTCGTCCTGCCTGCGTTGGCACGCGCTGACGGACTGGCCCAGGGGAGAACTCCCCTGGGCTGGCCACTGGCCGCGCTCGGTGTACAGACCTCAACGGAGCGGCCGATACTATGCAAGCCGTCTGAGCTCCAGCCACAAGGGCCGATTTGATACGCTTACTATCCGGTCGCGAGGACAGGTGCCTCCTTGGGAAACACCCAAGCAGCCCCGTACCCCAGGGGAGAGGGCTCCCCTGCTGTACCCGAGGGCCAGTTACGTTTCGGCCCGCACGGTGACAAGGACTGGTCGTCGTGCTTAGCTGACATGTCAAGTATAATCAGAGGCCGGCATGAGTGATGCGGCTTCCTGCCTACCCCTACCTAATGCCCGGCCCGATCGCGCCCCGCACGGGCCCGTGGGCCGGGCAGAAACTTGACGCGGCCGGTAACTCCGCATCTGAAGTACGCGTCTGCAAGGTTACTCAACATTGTGCATTTGAATCCAGTCGTATAGCAGGGCCTCGTAGACAACAGTGACCAAGGAAGCTGCCTAATGTGTTGAACCAAAAACGAAATTTGCCTCCGAGCTCTTAACGAATTGATGGCGATGAGCGAGGGATGGCGTACGATGTTGTGGTTTGGCCTATTGCTATGGGTAGCGCTGGCGCACTCGGCAAAGACAATGGCGTACAGTGCGGAGCAACGGCCCGAGGTAGAATCCGACGAGGCTCACTTCCATAGAGTACTACTTCGCACGGGCGTGCTGGACGTCGCTGCGGAGCACAACAGGTACGCAGGATGGAGGTGCGCAGAAGGTGCTCAGACAAACTTGCCGCCCTCGCACAACCTCGCATCTAGACCGCGTTTACCGTCGCGCAGCGCCGGGTGCTGCGTTCGCGGGGTCCCCACGACTTCCCCGTTCCCGCCTTCGTCACACAGGCTGCCACGCCCCACCCCGGGCGCACGGCGCCGGCTGCTCCAAGAGCGGGCCGAGCAGGCCCCCACCCTCTCCCCCGAATGGGGACCCCTAGCAGGCGCGCAGCTGTGGCTGCTTACGCTGGGGCCACAGCTGCACGTCCACGAGGAGCTGCACCTCGGGCCCGGTTCGGAGGACCTGCCGCTTCCGGATTTCGCCGCCGGCCAGGAGCAGCTGCTGCATCAGCTGCACGCCGCCGGCGCCGCGGCCGTGTCCTTCCTGCCCCCCGCGGCCTGGGTGCTGGCGGTCGCAGAGGAGGCGGACCTGGGCCCCGTGACGGACGCCTTTCCGCACGTCCGCCTGGTGCGTTGTCCCGACCCACATGGACTGCCGCCAGCCCGCGGCCTACATGAATTTCCTGACCCGGGACGCAATCTGTAGCCAGCCTCCCATGCTTGCAGTAGGGCGCACGGGGTTACGAAGCAAGCCGCGGTGGAGGATCGCCGTCCGGCTCGTACCGTACGCGACAGCGTGTTAGCCGGCACGCCGTGCACTGCCCGCAGGCTCCTTATGGCCCGCCCGAGCTGCGCCTGTCGCCCGAGCTGGGGGCGGCGATGGAGGCAGCCCGGCAAGCGGGGCACGAGGCCCTGGCGGCGGGCAAGCGAGTAGACGAGCTGCTGCGACAGGTGGGTAGCCGGCTTATCAATAAACACTCGCACTCTAGGATATGAGCGATTGGGTTACGCTGCCTAGTGTAGCTGGGCGGGGGTGCGCTAGCGGGGCCGGATTGTTGGTTGGACGAACTGGCACACGCACGACATGAGGCCGGGACTCGCGGGCACGCTGCGGCTAGGCACGGGCCCGAGTCGGGCGTTGGTGGCCACCGTCGTGGGCGCTGTGCGGCTGCCTTGCCCCTGGACAACCGGGCTCGGGCAGGAGGGTACGCCCGCCGTGGCGTGCAAGGTGCTTGCCGGCCTGAATGCTGCACCTGCTTGGCCCGTGTTGCAGCCCGACGGCGGGGGCGAGGAGGCCACCGGCGCCGAGCCGCGGCCGGGGCTGCTGCTGGGCGCGCTGCGGCCCCACACGCACCGCATCCGCTCGCCAGCATCCTCATCCTCAGCAGCAGCAGCGGGGCGGACGGAGCGGCGGCAGGGGCGGCAGGGCCGGGAGCTGCTCGCGCAGCCGGGCGGGCAGTCGGGGCGGCAAGCGCGGCGCGAGGCGGAGGAAGAGGAGGATAGCGACGCCCGGCGACAGCAGCAGCAGTGGGAGGAGGCGGAGGGCGGCGCTGCAGCCCCAGCCCGCCTGGTTCTGGAGGTGCACTTTCCGCACCTGAGTTCCGAGGACCGGGCGTACATGGCCGCGGCGAGCGGGGGGCCTAGACAGGTGAGTCGCGGTGTCGGCTGCAGGAGCCGCGTTGCGCTGCTGTGCGGGGCAATAGAGGCCGGGGTGCGGCAACGGCGAGTCATGTGGCGATGGATGAAAGGGCGGACCGGGGGAAGGCCCACGTGAGCTGCGTGTCATGGGGCTGCCTCCGTGCCTCTACTGGGATGCCTGCTTTTAGCCAGCCCTGCGCCTCCAACAGCGCCGGCGGCAATCGGAGCCAGCCGGACTGTAGACCCAAGGTTATGCCACGACCTGAGCCAGGCGCCTAACCTCCCGTGCCCCTGCCCCTGCCCGCTGTCCCTACCCGCCGCGCCAGCCCGGCCGCCGCGAGCCCATGGTGGTGGAGGAGGGTTCCTTCCACCCCGCCACCGCGGCCGCGCGTGACTGGGCTGCGCCGCTGGCGGCTCTGTCCCCTCCCGGCTGTCCGCCCGTGCTGGAGCCGGACATGGGCAGTCCTGAGCTGCTGCTGGTGGCGGTGTGCGGCGAGGGCCTGGAGGCCACCGCGCGCTGGCTGGCGGCGGCGCCAGTGGTGCGCGGGGCACGGCCGCGGCTGGGCTGGGCGTAGGAGGGACGGGACGGCAGCCGTCTGCGCGGCAGAGCACGGGCTTAGCCGGCGACCTGCATCTTGCGATGTGCTGCGGACCCTGCGCAGGTGTCGTGGGTGGCCCCCCGCATGGCGGCGCGGCTGCACAACCTTCTGGCCAGCGCCGTGGTGCAGACGGGCGGCAACGCCCCGTCCGTGGCGGCGCCCGAGTCCCTGTCGGCGCACCCCTTCTGGCAGGCGGGCGTGGACGGGCGCAACCAGGTGCGAGGCGAGGTGGCGCCACCCTGCGGCCGGGTTTGCTGCGTCCAGGCCCGAGCAGAGCACGCCCAGCCCCATGGTGGCGCCTGCGATTGCCTTTGCCTCGTCCATCCATCGCACGCCTGTCGCGCGCCTGTCCCGCCTGTCCCGCCTGGTGGAGTAGCAGACACCATCCGAGGGCTGCCACGACGGACGATAGTGTAGCTCGTGGCATGTTTTAGTGCCAACCTGCAACCCCAACCCGCACCTGCAGACGGTTGGCTGCGGCGACAGCGGCCTGGACGTGACTAACTGCCTCTTCAACGACCCCGCGGTGCCCTTCGCGGCCAACATCCGGACCGACTTCAACGGCATGCAGGTGCGCCCTTGTGGCCCGGGGATGCGCCGTTGGCCGCCCCCATCAAAGGACGATACTGCTGCGCCGCATGTGCGCTTGCGCACCAGTCAGCCCACGCCGAGCCCCCATGCCGCAGGGGGCGGGGCTATGTCACGCCGGACCCCGGGCTGGCGCCGTGGCCGGCGTTCCTTCGCACCACCCAGTCACCCACCCCAAAATCCAATCTCCCCACCGCCAACCGCCCGCGCAGTTCTTCTCCAACTCCACGCACCGCAAGCTGCGGTACTACCTGGCGGTGGTGCAGGACCTGGCGGACAGCTTCGGGCACGGCACGCACGTAGCGGGCACGCTCGTTGGCAGCAGGTGGGCCGCGGCGTCGAGCGGCCGGTGCGGGTGAAGCGGGGTTTATGAAACAAAGAACAAATACGCCGCTGCTTATGGCAGCAGGTGTGGGCATGCGTGCTTGGCTCATGGCGCATGCGCCGCGCGTACGTCGGCCGTGCAAGGCGCGGTTGGAGACACGTCGTGCGCGCGCTTCGGGTGTCGATGGATACCGGGGTGGCTGCTGGTCGGGGCGGTCTCGCCGGCATGCTGTTGGCGTGCCCCTTCCCCCATGCTGGCCCCCTTCTCCGCTCTGTCAGGCTGGACCGTGCCTACAACTTGGAGCCGCTGGATGATGCCACGGGCCAGGCGCCCGCCGCCAAGATCGCGTTTATGGACCTCAGCCGGGACAAGGGTGACGGGGTGAGAGCTGACGGGGCAATCGGGGTGATGGGGTGAGCGCTGACGGGGCGATTGGGGTGACGGGGTGAGAGCTGACGGGGCGATTGGGGTGACGGGGTGAGAGCTTACGGGGCAATCGGGGTGACGGGGTGAGAGCTGCCGGGGCGATCGGGGTGACGGGGTGAGAGCTGACGGGGCAATCGGGGTGACGGGGTGAGAGCTGACGGGGCACGCTCCCCTTCAACCCAGCCGCCTGCAGGCTGCAGCACGCCCTGCCTGGGCCCCTGCGCCGAGGGCGTCCGCCTAGGTCTACGGCGCCGCCCCACCGCGCGGTCGCGCCCCGCTCCCGCCCCGCCCTCCCCCAGGTGTGGACCCCGGGCGACCTGGCGCGCTCCTACTTCAACCTCACCTACCGTGTTGGCGCCCGCGTGCACTCGGACTCGTGGGGCTCTGACCTCACCGCCTACGACGGCATGGCGGCGGCGCTGGACCGCTTCACCTGGGCCAACCAGGACTTCGTGTCGGTCTTTGCAGCGGGTGGGTACTGCCGTGCCTGCCTCGATTGGTCCGCCTCGACTGATGTCACCTCACCCGTGTGTGGGGGGAAGGCGGCACGGCGCCTGCCGCGGAGTCTGGTGTTGGTCGCGGCTAGGGCATGCCAGCGCTGCGGCGGCGAGCGGGGATGCTCAGGGTGTGGGTGCTACCGCGCCTGTGGCGCCACATGCAAGCGGGGGCGGCTGCGAGAAGCCTCCGCGTGTTATCCTGGGAGCGGGTGCGCCTTACAGGACATCCTTGCCGCAGCGTGGTGCTGGCAAGGCGGCTCGCGCGGAGGCCAGTGTTGCTCGTGGCGTTCGCACGCGTCCGGCGAGCGGGCGGGCCGCCGCCCACCCACACCCACCCCACAAGGAACCTGCTGTGCCTTGCGAAAAGGCTTTTGGGGCAGCGCTCACCCTGCACCGCGCTGCCCCCCCTGCCGTGCCCTGGCCCGCGCCCCCAGGCAACTACGGCAGCAGCAGCACGGCAACCACCACCGTCACCTCGCCCGCGGTGGCCAAGAACTGCATCACAGTGGGCGCCACGCTGGACCGGGTGCGTGGTGGGGGGGAGGGGCAGGGTTTCTGGGCAACCTCCCGGAGGGGCGGCATGGGCAGGTGGGTGCGCACCTGCGCTGCCGGAGCCGGCGAAAGGGACCGGGCAAGGTGTGTCGCGCGGCGCAGCCGTGGGTCGCGGCTTGGTAACAAACCGATGGACATTCAAGGCGAAGATCAGGCTCGATCCTCCTCGTACATGGGGGCGGCGGCGCGCGCCCTTTCTTGGCCTGGGGGGTAGGAGGACGCGCTGCGGCCTTGGGGTGGCACTGGCGCTGGCCAGGCTTCCACCAACCACTTGTGTGCTATGCTGTGCTGTGCGCTGCGCCCCCGCAGGGCAGCGGCGGGCGCTCCCCCCTGACCATGTACAACCTCACAGTCACCTACAACTTCGGGTCTAGCCTGGTGGGTAGCCTCTGGCCAGGCACGCCCGGCCTCGCCTCCAGCCAAACCCGGCCTCGCCTCCGGCGCGCGAGCGCCCTGGCCCCGCTGCCGCCGGGCCCCTGCGACTGCCCTCCCGCCGTCCGCTGTCCGCACCGCGGCGCACCGCTCGGCCACCTTCCTTCCACTCACGTACCCCCTCCCCCTGCCCCTGCCTGCTGCCGCCGTGACGCAGACCGCCACCCGCAGCGTGCGGGTGGTGGGCGCCGGCTTCGGGGGCGACCCGGCTGCCCTCATCCCGCCCAACACCGCCCTCGCCAGCGCCGATCCGGCCGATGCCTGCACAGGCCTGGCCAACGCGGGTGCGTTGCCTGGAGGGCCGGGCGCTAGGCACGGTGCATTGGGGCCGAAAATGCCAGGGCTGGTGCGCGGGCAGGGGCCGCCGGCAGGGGCGCTGACGCGGCCCCCCGCGCCCCTCTGCCCCCGCTCCCTCCTTCCGGTGCCGGCAGGCGCGGTCCGCGACCGGGTGGTGCTGGTGCGGCGCGGCGGCTGCTATTTTGCAGACAAGATGCGGGCGGCGGCGGCGGCGGGCGCCAAGGGCGTCGTCGTGTACAACGACCGCCAGGTGCGTGCGTGTGTGGCGGTGCCCAGCGGGGAATAGGGGACGCTCTGAGCCTGCGGACGCGCAGTCCCATCCATACCGAGACCCAGGCAGCTGGGGGGCTTGTGTCTGCGGCCCCACCACGCGCTGACCTGCACCCTCTCCTGCCCACCCCAGGACGGCTACTTCCAGATGCTGGCGCCCGACGGCGGCGTGGCCCCCGGCTCCACGCTCATCCCCATGGGCTCCGTGCCGCTGGCCACCGGTACCTGGCTGCGCAACGCAGTGCTCACGGGTGCGGCCGGGTCGCAGTCCACCTTGACGGCACCGCGCTTGAGGCGAGCGAGCGGCCAGCGGCAACGGCAACGGCAACGGCGCATACCATGCGCAGCGCGTGCCTGGCCGCGGGCAGCCGCCGTGCGCCGGGGGCACCCCTGGCTCGCCGCACCGTGTGCGTCCGGCCCGCAGGCAGCCCGAGCGTGGTGCCCTCGGGCGATGCTTTGCACGCACAAAGGTCACCTCCTGTATCGTGCCCTATGTATCGTAACATGACGACTGTGTGACGGGCGTGCCTGCGTGGTGCCTCCCCCCCACGTGCACGCAGGCAACCCCACCGTGGTGTTCCGGCGCATCGCTGACACGCCCGGCCCGGCCTTCGAGGACGTGGCCTCCTACAGCTCCTTTGGGCCCACCACCGACGGCCGCATCAAGCCGGAGATCACGGCGCCGGGTGCGCGCTGCACCCCAGGGATCCGAGCGCTGGGCGGCGGCGCAGCGGGGTGTGGGGCCGGGCGTGAGCCTTCCTCGACATGCCCATCCTCGCCTCCCTCGCCGCCTGCTGCCGCCGCTCGCCCCACCAGGTCGCGTGCGCTCGGCCCTGGCCAACAGCGGCCCCGCCTGCGGCTCCACCACCACCACCTTCCTCGAGGTGTGCACCGCACCGCACCGCAGCGCCGCCGCCGCCCGACGTCGGGCTATGCTGTGCATGATCTGCGGGCCCGCAAACCTCATCGCCGGCCGGAGTATCGGTACTCGTCCATTCGGCCCTGCCGTGCGCCGGCGCCGTTGGTATCTGCCTTTTTCGAGCTGCTCAAGGATTCCGCCCTTTGAAGGATTGCTGTCGACGCCGGTGCCGCCGCCCCTACCCCCAGGGCACGTCCATGGCGACCCCCGTGGTGGCGGGCTCGGCGCTGCTGGTGACGCCTACCTGCGCAGCCGACCGGACGTGCACCGTGGCCGCGACCCGTGCTCGCACCCTGCGCCCCTGCTGCCATGGACCTGCGCTGTTTCTTTCCCGCACACATACTACCCTCCTATTACCGTGCCTCCTCCATCCCCCGCTCAAGCAGTCCCACCCAACCTCCCCCCTCCTGCACCGTCCATGTGTGTGTCTGCCACGAAGGTCCGGCAGTACTTTATGGACGGGTACTACCCCGACGGCCGCCCGTCGCCCACCGCCGGCTTCACGCCCAGCGGCGCCCTCATCAAGGCCGTGCTGCTGGGCGGCGCCAAGCACATGACGGTGAGCGGTCCCCGCTCACGTGCTGTGCTGGTTGACCGGTACATGCGTTGACTTGCTGTAGGATAGCACCACAGCAGCTAGCCGCGTAAGGCAGCAACTCGCGAAGGCCGCGAACGACCCTGGACCGTGCCGAGCACAGGTCGATGAGGGCGGCAATATACCCTGGCTGGGTCCGGCACGTGCCTCCGAGCCAGGCTCAACGTGCGACCCTGGCCCCGCCCCACCCCTGCGCCACGCCGGCAGGGCTCCGTGACGTCGCCGGACCGCACCTCGGTGGGCATGCCGCTGGAGGACGCGCCGTCGTACCGCCAGGTGCGGCCTCTGCCCCACCGCGGCATTCCTACGCCGTGCGCTTGCACTAACCCCTGACCCCTGCCCTGGGCCCAAGGCCGTTGCGGGCGCCATCGCAGCTCGGGGGTGCCTCTTCCTCGCCCTGTGCTGCGCACCAGCTTGATCCCACCCATGGTCGCCTTGGCTCCGCAGGGCTTTGGCCGCCTCAGCCTGACGCACTCGCTGCCTCTGGCGGGCTACCCCGGCGCCGGCTGGCGGCTGCAGGTGCGGCCCGGCCGCCGCGCGGCTACTCTTCGTCGCTCCTGCGACTGAGTTGCTGGAGCGACGTAGGCATTGCTGGGCTCCCTGAGGTCCTCGCACACGTGCGGAGAGGCACTCTATTACGGCCCTATAAGGTTGAACACACCACCATGTACTACTTTTACTTCACCACCGCTGGGCTGTCCAGGCAACAACAGGCAGGCGGCGCCACAGGCTGCGACCCACGTGGTGCAGCTCACGCCCCCGCCCGTCCCCTTCCCCTCCCCCGCTCGGCCCCACATACACACCTGCGGGTCGTGTTTACTATGTGTCCTTTTCTCTGAACACACCTCAGGTGATGGACCGGGAGTCGCTGGCGCAGGGCGAGCAGCACCGCTTCTGCATCAAGGCCTCGGGGGGGCCGCTGCGCATCACCCTGGCCTGGTGCGTACCGCGTGGGGGGGCAGGGTTTGCGCGGGGGCGGGGAGTCGGGGGCCGGGGTGGCGCGGCATAGCGGCGTAGCGTGAAATGGGATGGGACTGGGCTGGCAGAGCCAGCGCTAACCCCGCGCCCTCAGCCGCAATACCCGTCCTACCAGGAGCCGCGGGGCCGGGCAGCACCGCGCAGCCGCGCGCTCGTGGCCCTGGACCCCTGTCGTTGTGGCGCGGTGACGCCGGCCCTGCCGACTCGGCTCTCTTCCATCCTTGCCCTCTGCCCTCTGCCCTCCCTCCTTGCCCTCTGCCCTCCCTGGCCGCAGGTTCGACTGGCCCGCCGAGCCCGCCGCCGCGCGGGCGCTGGTCAACAACCTGGATCTGCAAGTGCGGGCCGCGGGGCGGGCGGGGCTGGTGGACCTGGGCAACGGAGTGGCGGACACCATCAACACCGTGGAGCAGGTGGGTGTATTCGTGCGTAGCAGGCAAGCAGGGCACATGTTCAGAAACAGGTAGGTAACAGAAAGTAACACGCAGGGTGTGTGTTCAAGTGTTGAGTAGAAGAGAACCCCACACGCGGCACAGCATGCCCCGGGTTTGGTGGCGCTGTGGTCCAGCCCGCCGTTGGAGTAGGGACACGGGCGGGCCAAGGGAAAGGCCGAGGCTGCGAGGGTCGTGGTGTAATGCGGACCAGGGGTGCCGCCCATCAATGCCGGCCGCACGCCGTACGTCGTGCCCGTGTACGGAGCAGGTGTGGTACGACGACCTCAGCCCGGGCGATGTGGCCATCACTGTGTCGGCGCCCACGGTCTTCAGCCGCGCCGGCAGGCAGCCGTACGCTCTGGCCATCCAGGTGCGCTTGTGTGTCCCAGTGTTAGGTAGAACGGAGCCCGACACGCGGCACAGCACGCCCCGGGTAGAGTGGCGCGTCCGCCGTGCAAAGAAGGAATGCGGCTAAATGCGCCAGTGCGGAAGCGAAGCCCAGCGCCATCCTGAAGGAACCCGGTTCCCGGCCCAGCCCGCGTACCAGGACCCTTGTTGGTAAGTTACAAGGTAGCGCTTAAGATGCGGGCAAAGTATAGCGTTCAAGTTAAATGCCAGCCAGCTCCAGCTGCAAGGGCTCTCCCCAATATTCACAGTTAGAGGCTTCTGTTGGTTTAGAGCTACCTGACGAGAATGGTAGCAAGTGTCGTAGTGCTAAGCAGCTGTCAGGCGCAGCACCTGCCGACGCGCGCGCTAGTAACCCCATGCTAACAACGCAACTCGGCCCCGGCACAGCACGCCCTCAATCCAACGCGTAGACGTACCTACGAAACAGGCCGGAGCCACCGTGTGTGGGATCACACGGCCGCGTGCGCGCGTGCCCTGCTAGTGGCTCGGTGCAACCCCAGTCAACCACACACATCGGCAGCTGCCGTCATCAACAGGACACAGCCGTGCGGGTGCGCATACGAGCGCCCGCGGAGCTGCGCCGCTGCTGTAGCTGCATGCCGCCCGCTTGACTCGTGCTGCTGCCCGCACCGCACCGCACCGTCCCCCGCAGGGCAAGTTCAGCGGCACGCTGCGGCCTCCCAGCGGCAACGCCTCGTGCGTCGTGCTGCTGGCGGTCATTGACGACCGGCTGTCCACGGGCATACTCACACCCAACAAGTGAGGGCGGTGCGCCGGCGGGCCGCGGCATGGGTCGCTGCTGCCAGGATGCGGTGGCGGGGGAGCGGAGCAACCAAGACAAACCCCCAAGCCCACCCAGGCCGCCGCGTCGCCGCCCGAGCTGCGCTGTCACTTGGCCGCCGCCCTCCCTCCCCGCGCCCGCCCTCTGCACCTGTCGCGCCTCCATGCCTCCGCAGCAACGCCTCGCTGTTCTTCAGCACCCAGGAGGGCTCCACGCCCAAGGACGGCTACGAGTGCCGTTTCACTATCGAGACCCCCGTACCCGGCATCGCCAACACCTCGTACACCGCCGCCGGAGCCACGGGCGTGTGGGAGCCCAACTGCATCAGCCCACGCCGCTTCATCAAGCTGCCGGACGGCCGCTACAGCTTCCAGGCAGGTCACGGCGCCGTAACCCCAAAACCACATCCACCGCGCATAACATGAGGATGTGCGCAACGCATGCGTACGTGCGCCACCAGGCCACCCCACCCTGCTACGTTGTCACACGGCCCTCTTTTCTTGCCACCACATCAATACACAAACCATCATCTCACGCACGTGCCGCGCGGGGCGTGTTACTGTACTTGAAAATTGACAAACTTGAGCACGCTGCCCTCCTCGAGCGCAGGTCCGCGTCAAGAACGAGGAGGTCTTCGCCACGCGGCCGCTCACCGTCGACACCACGCCGCCCGTCACGCGCCTCTCGGCCTCGCTCGCGCCGCCCAACGCCTCCCTCAGCACCGTGCCCACCTCGCCCACCGACAACATCACCTTTTCCTTTTACGCCTCCGACGTCTCCACCGCCATCAACTTCACCTGCACCATCTCCTTCGCCAATGGCCCGCCCGGCCAGGCCGCGCCGCCCCGGCTGCGCCGCGTGCTGCAGCCCGGCAGCGCGGGGGCACTGACGTCCGACGGCACGGCGCCAGTGACTGTGCGGCAGTCGTTCCTGTGCGCCAGCCCGCTGGAGCTGGTGGGGCTCAGCTTTGGCGACTATGAGTTCCAGGTGCGTGTGTTCAGAACTGGGGACATGTAGTAACACGACGCGCGCGGCACGCCCCGGGTCGATGAGGCGTCGGTGTGTGTGTGCGCGGATATCATAGGTCAGTTGTGTGGTTGTGCTGGAGGCGAATGGGGACTGTGAAGTGAGCGCAGACGTTTTGAAACGTCTCTGCTTGGATTGCTGTGCAGGTGCTGGCATTTGACGAGGCCAAGAACGCCGAGACAGTGCCGCAGAAGTTCGCCTGGCACATCCGGTGCGTTGCGCGGCGCTGGCACTCCAGCTTACAGGCTTCTTGGCGCCCTGCACGCGCCACTCCACCCGGGGCGTGCTGCGCCGCGTGTGGGTCCTGTTCTACCTAACACTTGGACACCCCACACACCCACTCCCTCAGAGCTTCTCCTCGATTCACGGCTCGCTGCCCCTCCCCTCCTCGCCCTCCCCGCCCTCTCCGCCGCAGCTACGAGCCCGACACGCCCTATGCGCGCATGGCCTCGGGCCCCAAGGGCACCGTGCCCAGCCGCTACCTGAACTACACAGTGGCCACCTTCACCGCCGCGCCCAGCCCCGACCAGCCGCCCTTAGTCACGACCGTGGGTGCGGCCGGCGCGCCGCCTTACGAATGGGCCGCGCTCACCGGCAGCGCCGCCGCCATCGCCAACAACAGCCTGGTGGCCGCCACCGCGTCCTGGTCGGGCCTGCCGTCGGCGCTCATGCAGGCACGTCACATGTACAACGTATGTTATGTTAAGTGTTATGATTGCTGTCAATACTGCCACCATAGTAACCGTAGCAGCGGCCGCTGCGTCCTGGTCGGGGCTGCGGCAGGCTCTCATGCAGGCAGCAGGCAGGTGGCGGCGCCGCGTGCGGGACCACTTGGCGCCAGGGCCAGGGCACGCTGCAAGCTGTGTGCGGGGCTTGGGCTCATCGGCACGGGCGGGGCCGCGTGCGGCGCGCGACCGCCTCTCCCTGCGCTCGTCACGACCCGCCGGCGCAACCCCCTGGCGACCTCGCCGCAGCCTGGGTACCAGGCTGGCACGTCATGCTGCTGCCCCGGCTGGCGGCGCCTCCCTCTGGGCTGCCGCCTCGGTCCCCGCAGGTGCAGCCGCCGGCCGACGGCGACTACCGCGTGGTGGTGCGGCCGCAGGGCAGCGCCGACCCCACCACCTGGGCCAACGCCATCGTCACGGTGCGTGCCACCAGGACTTGGCATGATGCAGCAACGTGATTGTGCCATGATTCACCTCCGGTCGCCGACCCCTCCCTCATGAACTTCTTCCTGGTCTAGATCTCCGTCATTGCACCTGCTGTCCTCTCTTCACCCCTCCTGGCCTCGCCCCCCATCCTTTTCTGGCCCCCGGCCTCCGTGCCCGCAAAGGTCGACACCACGCCGCCCGTGGTGGCCATCACGCGGCAGCCGCTGGCGGTGCAGAGCGACCCGCGGGTCACCATCACCTTTGGCGACGCGGGGCCCGAGGGAGACGTGCGCACCTACTACTGCCGCTGGCTGGGGCCCGCGCCCGCGCCGCCCAGCCCGGCAACGCCGGACGCGGAGGCGGGCTGGGATGTGTGCGCCACCGCTAGCACGCGCGAGAACGTGACCGAGGGCTACTGGCTGTTCCAAGTCAAGGTGCGTGGGCAGCCGACGAACATAGATTCGGTAGAGTGTTTTGATTATAATCGTCGACGCATTGATATAGCTAGTATCATGTACGATGGCTGTGCGTGGGACGGGCATGGGACGGGCCGTCCCACTGCAGGACGATGGGTCGAGGCGGGCTGGGCAGTAGGTAACCCGACGTGTCGTATCATGCGATGGGTTCAGTTGTTTCAGGTCAAGGAGGGTGAGCCGGGCGGCATGCTGTTTACATGCATGCATACGTCAGCCGGCTGAGCGGGGCTGGGGTGGCGTCCCGCCGCTGACAGCCCAGCCCCCGGAGGTCGCGGGCGGAGGTGGGGAGGAGAGCCGCTGCGGCTACCCTGCATGGGCGGCCCTCTCCATTATGCGCGCGCCCGCCTCTCCGCGCCCCTCGCGTGCACGCCTCCGCAGGGTCGCGACGCCGCGGGCAACCTGGGCCTGCCCACCGACGTGCCCTTCCGCACCGACCTGTCGCCGCCCATCATCGTCGCCGCCGTGCCGCCCGCCACCCGCGCCGGCCGCCTGGAGTGGAACTACAGTGTCACGGACACGGGCACAGGTGGGGCAGGGAGCAGCCCGCGGGCGCAGCGTGCCGGCCCCTGGCTCGGCTCGCGGCGCCCGCAGCCCCCGCCCCGAGGCTCCGGCAAGCGCTATGCATTGCACTGCCCTCGAGGCTCCGCCCATCGCGTACCGTACGCGCCATTCCAGCCCCCGCCGCCGACCTTCCTTGTTCCTGACCCGCTCCCTGTCCCGCCCGCTCCCTGCAGGCGTGGTCAACGTGTCATGCTCGTTCCGCTGGGTGGCGCTGGTGGACATCACCGCGGAGCCGGGCGACGACGACTACCCCGCCGCCACCCGGGAGGCGGTGTGGGTGACGCCCTGCCCCAGCCCCGCCAGGTGCGGCCCTGGCCGGGAAAGGGAGGCGCCAGGACTGTTTTGGTGGTGGGTGGGCCCTGCACCGCGGCCTGTGCCGCTGCTTGCTGGGTGCCTTGAAAGGCGGTGCCCGTGGCCGGTGCCGTAGCCCGCGGCAGCTGCGGGGCCTCCTCCCTCCGGTCGTGGCTAGCGGAGCTCAGCGCCCCTGGGCTCCTGCACCTGCCCCTGCTTCACCAGCTACCTGCACTGCGCATGTGGCTCCGAGCGCCATGCGGTATCCCGGCGCGCCGTCGCATCGCATCGCAGCCCGCCCGCCCCGGCCCTCGCATTGATCCCTGCACCGGCCCCGCGCTCCGCCCGCTGCAACCAAGCCCGCGGTCTATCCCACCACCTCCTCTTCCCACGGTTGTCGCTCGCCCACAGCGCCGTTGGTGCAAGTGCGCTCTGCGCTCTGCGCTCTGCGCCCTGCGCCCTGCGCCCTGCGCGCTGCGCTCTGCGCGCTGCGCTCTGCGCGCTGCGCGCTGCGCGCTGCGCGCTGCGCTCTGCGCTCTGCAGGCACACGGCAGCACAACCTCCTGCAAATGCTCCCCCCTCCTCGCCGCCCGTCCATGCGCCAGGTACTCGCTGCAGCAGGGCTCCTTCCTGTGGTCGGTCCTGGCGACCGACGGAGCGGGCCTGCGAGCCACCGCCGACTTCCCCGTGGTCATGGACACCACGCCGCCCGTCAGCTCCGTGTTCGCCACTGCGCTGGCGCCGGGCCGCACGCTGCCGTCGCGGGTGGGTGGCGGGCCGCTCCTGTCGCCCGCGTGCGCGGCATGCATATGCATGCAGCGGCCCCCTGCAAACTGCTGTTGTACGTTATGTGTGGTGATGGTTTTCCGGCCCGCGGCGGCGGTGCCGCCCGGCCACGCGCTAGCTGCGCGTGGGCCCGAGTCCTGGGTCGTTACCCGCCCGCCCGTTGTTCCTTGCTCCGTTGCAGCTGAGCATTGACTTTGCATCCAACGACAAGCCAGACGGCAGCCCCAGCGGCGTGGTGCAGCAGGAATGCCGGCTCGACGCCGTCGCTGCACCGCCGCCCTCCTCGCCGCCCCCCTCGCCGCGGCCGCCGCCCACGCCGCCGCCATCCGCCGCCAACGCCAGCGCGGGCGCCGGCCGCACGCAGATCGGCAGCGGCCGCGCCAGCAGCCGGCGGCAGCAGCGGCGGCAGCTGCTGCAGCAGGGCGACGGCGGCAGCGTGCGCATCCTGCCGGACGGGCCCGCGGTCCGGCTGGGCGAGTGGCACGTGTGCGATGCGGCCGGCGCAGGCAACAATGTCACGTACGACGGCTTCCCGTGAGTAGGGTGACATGATGATGATGATGATGATGATGATGATGATGATGATGATGATGATGATGATGATGATGATGATGAT